>JAEIFU010000162.1:0-210589 GCA_018904235.1 Lordiphosa stackelbergi
ATGGGGCATATATGTATTTCTAATACTTGCAGACAGATCAAGCTTATTTTCAATTTTTGCCACGCCCCCTCTATCCCCTTTTTAGAAAAAACGTCAAATCTCCCATAGTTTTGTAGATAGATGGTTCGTACCTTCTAAAGATATTCAGTAATTAAGTTTATTTATCCATTTGACAAAGGAGTGGTTAAGATTGGATGATACGGATAAATCGGACGAGTTATAAAGAAACAAACAATTATAATATGGTATATACAAACTTTGGGGAAAGTGAGTATGTTAAAGTTTGATTTTACAGAGTTTGATTGGTCCGAAATATGTCTTTACCATATTTTTCGTGATCAGTTGGGCACGCATTTGCATTCTACCAAATAATGCGCTGCGATTTGACTCAGTACGGTTAATCAATTGGTAACTCAATGTCTAGTTGAAATGAACCGAACTGAACCATTTTATTTTCGGTTTTGGTTCAGTTCAGCATGTCTATAAATACACAGGAGGAAAGCGGGCGCAGGGTGGTTTCGGTTGGTACCGGTTGTCTGGAAATTGGTTTAGACTAAATTGTGATTATATATGTTGTATATTTTTAACAAAATTATGGGAAACAGAGGCGACCAAAATTTTAAATATTTTAAAATTTTAATTTTGTTAGTTTTGATTTTAATTATATGTTGGTGGTCGGATAGTAAAATTATTAACGGATGTTTGTTGGTACGTTTCAATTAAATTAATTTTTTTTATATAAGGGCAATTATAGTTTAAGCGTAAGTTAAAGTCGGCTCTAACCGACTTCGATATACCCGTTACTCATGAAAAAACATGTTTAACAGTGTTCCCGCGTACCTTAGTGTGACCATCCAAAAAGTATGCAACATTTTTTTAGGGTGGTAGCGGGGAGGGCTTGGTTCACTTTTTTGCTCATAACTTGAGAACCGCTCATCCGATCTTTATCATTCCTTCGGCAAATCGATTCATTTTGCTAATTACTAACTATCTCTAGAAGGTACGAATCCTCTATCTTTAAAACTGCAGGAGATATAACTTTTTTCCAAATTGCGGGGGCGGGAGGGGGCGTGGCCAAAATTTGAAACAAACTTGATCTGCGTGCAGATAAAAGAAGCATTTGTCCCATACATGTCAAACCTCTATCTCTTACCATCTCTGAGATCTAGGTGTTCATACAGACGGACGGACGGACGGACGGACGGACGGACGGACGGACAGACGGACAAGGCTAAATCGACTCGGCTGTTGATGCTGATCAAGAATATATATACTTTATATGGTCGGAAATGATTCCTTCTGCCTGTTACATACATTTGCACGACTTTAGTATACCCTTTTTACTCTACGAGTAACGGGTATAAAAAAACCGCCCCTTTGATAACTGAGCCCTTCAAAAAATTGCAATATATACAAATAGCCGATATGATCACTTTTTGACTCATTTCGAAAAATTGTATATTGCCTCATCTAAAAACAATTTAAAAGATAGACAAAACCAATTTAGAAAGGTGATTCTTCTCACCACCCCCACAAAGTCCGTTTGGGTAGCAGTAGGCACTTTTTATACTCTGTACCGAAGGTACATAGAGTATATTAAGTTTGTGCAAAAGTATGTAACAGGGAGAAGGAATAATTTCCGACCCTATAAAGTATATATATTCTTGATCAGCATCAACAGCCGAGTCGATATAGCCATGTCCGTCTGTCCGTCTGTCCGTCTGTCCGTCCGTCTGTCCGTCCGTATGAACAAACAGATCTCAGAGATGGTAAGAGATAGAGGTTTGACATGTATGGGACAAATGCTTCTTATACTTGCAGGCAGATCAAGTTTATTTTCAATTTTTGCCACGCCCCCTCCCGCCCCCGCAATATCGAAAAAACGTCATATCTCCCACAGTTTTGTAGATAGATGATTTGTACCTTCTAGAGATAGTTAGTCATTATTAATATCTATCTTTTTGCTGAAGAAATGATAAAGATCGGATGAGCGGTTCTCAAGTTATGAGAAAAAAAGTTTAATATAGACGCCTCACACGCACACGCAAACAACACCGCTTTGCATGCATCAAAGAGAGAGAGAGAGAGAGAGAGAGAGAAAAAAAACTAAGAGATGAACACAGTGGCAGTGACGCATTCAGCATATACACCGGGTACAGAGTATGTTATAGTCGGGCTTGACCGACTTTCTCACTTGTTATACCCGTTACTCGTAGAGTAAAAAGGGTATACTAAAGTCGTGCAAATGTATGTAACAGGCAGAAGGAATCATTTCCGACCATATAAAGTATATATATTCTTGATCAGCATCAACAGCCGAGTCGATTTAGCCTTGTCCGTCTGTCCGTCCGTCCGTCCGTCCGTCCGTCCGTCCGTCCGTCCGTCCGTCTGTATGAACACCTAGATCTCAGAGATGGTAAGAGATAGAGGTTTGACATGTATGGGACAAATGCTTCTTTTATCTGCACGCAGATCAAGTTTGTTTCAAATTTTGGCCACGCCCCCTCCCGCCCCCGCAATTTGGAAAAAAAGTTTATATCTCCTACAGTTTTAAAGATAGAGGATTCGTACCTTCTAGAGATAGTTAGTAATTAGCAAAATGAATCGATTTGCCGAAGAAATGATAAAGATCGGATAAACGGTTCTCAAGTTATAAGCAAAAAAAGTGAACCAAGCCCTCCCCGCTACCACCCTAAAAAAATGTTGCATACTTTTTGGATGGTCACACTAAGCAACGCTGTTAAACATGTTTTTTCATGAGTAACGGGTATATCGAAGTCGGTTAGAGCCGACTTTAACTTACGCTCTCGTTTTTTACTTAAAACGATTTGCCAAATCGCTGAAATATTTTCGCCATGCCACAGAACTTCAAGCGATTTCATTTTTTAAGCTAGTTCACAAACCCTTTCGAACTTGACTGCATAGGGTAGACACCCCGAAAGTGCAAATTAGATTAAGACTTTAAATTCGGTTCTTATTAATATATTTTGAAATGTAAGCTATTTGGTTAGTCCTTTTTTAACACAACAAACTTAATTTTCCTTAACTGAGTTAAATATTTGTTATTCCCTCACAAAAAATTCAAATTTTTCGCCCGCCAAAATAAAAATGATACCTTGCAACTCTAGCTGCTGTACGGGTACGAGAGAACGGCGTACGTATATGAAGGCAAGAGTTTTGCTTTAATTAAATAAATGCCTCTCGCACGACAGATGGCAATCGACGATTTAGGGAAGAAGCAAATCCGTAAGAAGAGGCTAGGAGTGCACCCGTCTTTGATCCGCATCGGACCGTCTTTCTAAGTCAGACGATATACGTAGGCAAAATCATAAGGGTAATGATGCTGTGCTCAAAAACTTACCGGACACGCCGATAATAATCGGAGGATAGGTTGGCCAGACTTAAAGTCAGTTCTTTCCAGGCTGCAGCCGCAACTTCCATGTCGCCCATTGTGACATTGGGGCCAAGTCTTTAAGCTCCTTCATAAAAGCCAAGCAAATTTCGCTCTGGACATCTGTTCGATGCTTTTCCCTTTATAATTAATTTTATAACAATTTCGGAAGAATAATAAAAGCCCACATTTGAGCGGCTTCTCGTCATTACTTTGCGCCGGCGTTGCCACTATATTCAACTCAGATTGACAGCAATCGAATTACAAATTGCACAATAATTAAAACAAAATATCAACGAAAAAATTATTGCTAAGTTAATCTAATTTTTTTATCTTTGTTTTTTAACACAAAAATCGATATATTATAATCAGGGGTGCCACAGAATTCACTTTCGCTCTAAATTCGCTCGAATTTGATTTCGCCCTGCCACAGAGCATGTTTTCGAGTGATTTGCAAATCGCGCACTCTTGAGTCGGCGATTTGCTTAAAAAAAGACCATAAAATGCATTTTAATAAAAATAAGGCTTATTGAGTCTTCAAGGGTGTTCAATTTGTAAATAATATACATCAAAAAAATTAAATATTTAACATGTTAAGTTTATTAAATAAGCATTTTACTAAATCGCTAGTAAAATCGCTAGTCAATTCGCTAGTGAAATTGGTCATTCACTGCAACTCACCAAATCGCTAGAATTACAGTGTTGCCACCTTTTAACATTTGAATTTCGAAATTAATCGAACTTCGTTTTAAAGTTAATACAATATCGATTTTTGTGTTAAAACAAAGATAAAAAAATTAGATTAACTAGCAATAATTTTTCCGTTGATCTTTTGCTTAATTATTGTGCAATTTGTAAGTCGATTGCTGTCAATCTGAGTTGAATATAGTGGCAACGCCGGCGCCAAAGTAATGACGAGAAGCCGCTCAAATTTTGGCTTTTATTATTCTTCCGAAATTGTTATAAAATTATTTATAAAGGGAAAAGCATCGAACAGATGTCCAGAGCGAAATTTGCTTGGCTTTTATGAAGGAGCTTAAAGACTTGGCCCCCAATGTCACAATGGGCGACATGGAAGTTGCGGCTGCAGCCTGGAAAGAACTGACTTTAAGTCTGACCAACCTTTCCTCCGATTGCTTGAATTGAATAATGCGTGTCCGGCCCAATGTTATTTTGGAGCACAGCATCATTACCCTTATGATTTTGCCTACGTATATCGTCTGACTTAGAAAGACGGTCCGATGCGGATCAAAGACGGGTGCACTCCTAGCCTCTTCTTACGGATTTGCTTCTTCCCTTAATCGTCGATTGCCATCTGTCGTGCGAGAGGCATTTATTTAATTAAAGCAAAACTCTTGCCTTCATATACGTACGCCGTTCTCTCGTATCCGTACAGCAGCTAGAGTTGCAAGGTATCATTTTTATTTTGGCGGCCGGAAAATTTGAATTTTTGTGTGGGAATAACAAATATTTAACTCAGTTAAAGAAAATTAAGTTTGTTTTGTTAAAAAAAGGACTAACCAAATAGCTAACATTTCAAAATATTAATAAAAACCGCATTTAAAGTCTTAATCTAATTTGCACTTTCGGGGTGTCTACCCTATGCAGTCAAGTTCGAAAGGGTTTGTGAACTAGCTTAAAAAATGAAATCGCTCGAAGTTCTGTGGCATGGCGAAAATATTTCAGCGATTTGGCAAATCGCTAGAAGCCAAATCGCTAGTGAATTCTGTGGCACCCTGTATTTAATAAACTTAACATGTTAAATATTTAATTTTTTTGATGTATATTATTTACAAATTGAACACCCTTGAAGACTCAATAAGCCTTATTTTTATTAAAATGCATTTTATGGTCTTTTTTAAGCAAATCGCCGACTCAAGAGTGCGCGATTTGCAAATCACTCGAAAACATGCTCTGTGGCAGGGCGAAATCAAATTCGAGCGAATTTAGAGCGAAAGTGAATTCTGTGGCACCCCTGATAGTTAAAAAATTCTAAAATGAACCGGTTAGAAACCGGTTTGATGACGCCCTGAAATATATTGAACTTCATATTACCAACCTACAGTCTAAATTTCAAGTTTTACCTTGAACAACTTCTGAGATATTGCTCTGACCCACTTTGGAACCGGTTCAAAACTGGTTCAAATCCACCCCTGATCCATTGAAATTTTCAGCTTCATATTACCAACCTACATTTCAAGTTCATAGCTACAATTGCTTTAAAGGTATCGCAATGAAACACTTTCTTAACGAGCCTGTAAGGAACAAACATACAAACATACTTTCCCTTTTATATTTATGTATGTATTTTATTTTAGGATTAAATTTGGTCAGAAAATATTTATTAAAGTAATTTATTTTATTTTTTTTACGTTCAGGGGTCTTTTTTAACTAATCTGAGAATCCCGGTTCACTATTTTAATTTATTTCACGTTCTGGGGTCTTTTTAGCTAATCTCAAGTTCTCGGCTCACTATTTTCTTATTTCGTCTTCCTGCCGTTGATTAGCTTGTGTTTTCTTCCACATATTTTGAATTCCAATTTGTCAGTTTGTAATTCATTTCGAGCATGCCTGCTTGCTGTGGTTAGTATGGATATTGTAGAAAATTGATAAAGTTGCTCTGGCTGATTGCTTTAACCAACTGCTCTCATCTGCTGCAGAATAATATCCTCCACCTGGACTCCATCGGGCGTGTCCAGGGCATATAACACCGCCTTGGCCACATCGAGAGGCTGCAGTTTGGGTAATTCGGCCACCGCCTGTGAGTAAACATTCAGAAAATCCGTGTCCACCATTCCGGGACATATGCTCTGCAAGGATATGGGAGAATGGCAAGGGATGGATGTTGGTTGGTATGCAAATTTCGGCTGGCACCCGCTTCGACTGGTCGGTGGGTGCCAATGTGTGCATTGCATTTAACTTACCGTTAATTTAATATTTAATTTGAGAAAATGTATTTCCTGGCGCACCGTTTGGCAAAGTGCAGTAATTGCATGTTTCGTGGCCGGATAAACGCTGAATAAGGGTACCGGCACTTCCGGAATGCGATGTCCGAGTATGCTGTTGTCAAATGGAACAAACAAAGAGAGAGAGAGGGAGAGAGGTGGTAAATAAAGTCAACGTAACGGGTTTAAGCACTTAAAACAGCGGCAGGAGCAGCAACAACAATAATAAGAAAAGCGCCGCCGTCGCCACTCACGTAAAATGACGGTCAGCAGCTGTCATGTCCCCACTCTCTCAACCGCCCACCACCTGGCTCTTTGCATATGATAACGAAAGGACCTGCCCGTTGGCATTGCCTGCATGTCGCTGTGCATTTTATGCAAACATTGCGTAAACTTCTTTTGATTTAACGGCCAGCTGGACAGCGAGGGAGCAGGGGGCAGGGGGCATAAAGTGCAAACAGCTGCAGTCCGGCGACCATGCACTTTTTTAATTAATTAAGTCTTAATATTATTGCATTGACATTAAGCGAAAGACATATTGATGTCCTCCTTCGCACGCTCATTAGCAGCGCTTCAACGATGCACCGGGCCTGGGTCTTCGGTTCGTAAATTTGCACGCATCAAAGAAATTTTCTCATTAATTAACATGGTGGAAATGAAAGTTTTCTTTTGTCACCGAAAACTCGCACTGCTCAATTGTGTTTGGATTGCATTTGCAGACAATATGCTCATTAAGAGCGAAATTTATTGACTATATTTGGACTTTTCATGAGCAACTGTATAGATGATGAACAAGGCAACATTTACTACTCGCCTTCATAAATCCAATCTTAGGCTGCCTTCACACTGTTCGACACATGAGACATGATATTCTAGTAGTCCTGCTTTTTGTTATGTTTTAAATAGTTTAAATGATTTAAGCAAATTATCGACCGTCTTGAAAATGCAATTCATAGCTGTCAAAATCTGGAACGGAGTCTAGCAATTTGTTTGCATTGATTGGACAATTCGGTCCTTTAGGGCAGTATAGCCAAACCTTCGCTAGAATCTAAACTACACACAAAAAAATCTGGTGGGTAAAATTAACTACGTTGACAGTAACTTTTTTCAAAATTTTTTATGCATGTATTTTTGTTGCTTTTTTGTAACTGTGCTAACAGTACAATCTACTGAAGAAATTTGTAAGCTTCACGTATTTATTTTAGCACGAGTTTTGTTGTTGCATTTAACAACTGTGATCCTAGTAAAATTAACTACAAATATTTTGTCAAATATTTCTTTGTTTTAATAAGTTACTGCTACTACAGTAACTGTACCATAGAATTAGCAACTCTGACGTTATTTTTTCATCTCATACTTTGTTTTTGCAGAAATTAACTGTACCCACAAGTTAATCTAACCGCACATATGGTATAACTTTATGAATGTATTTGATGCACGGAATAACTATTCTTGGCAAATCCAACCGAAATGGTTGTTGACTTAGCAAATTTAAGTTGGTCGTTTATAGAGCACTTCCACGGAATTTGAACTTGAGAATTCCTATTGGTCTCATTTATGCGATATTCAAGAAATTTTTCTTGCATATGTTTAGGCAGATTTAATACAAGTAATATGTTAGAGGCGCTGCTTTTAACGCGCGCGTAGCGTAACTGGTAAAGACGTGCTTCCAATCGTGTTGAGACCAATGGCCCCGAGTTCAAATCCCCCAGAGTAAGTAAAAATTTTTCAAATTTAATATCATTAATATTAATCAAGTAGATTGCTAACATGTGACAGCTAAAATAGTATCCCACCCTACTATTCTACAGTTGTGTAACAGCTGTCAAATTACCAATTGTATGGTTAAATTACTGTGAACTCAGTAAGAACAGTACTTACTGTAAACATCGGTAAATATTACTTATTACGTGGGTTGGCGCATTTTTAAACGAGATTTTCGGTTAGATTTACTATGGCAATAGTTCCTCGTTACGTAAAGGCTTTTACGCATTTTTATATCCTGAGAGTTCCACTTTTCCGACCTTGCTTTTAGAAGAAGAAAGACCTGGGTACTGTGCAAACAATTTGGTTAATTTTACCAACTTTGTGGGTTGGCGCATTTCCAACCCACAATATCGGTTAAATTTACCCACAGATTTCTTTGTGTGTAGTTATAAAATTTAGCAAATTTTGCAAATTCTTGGTACATATGATCTAAACTTCATATTTAACCGTCTATTTACCCATCTTCTTGACAAACAACTCATATTAGAATTTTTACAGATTTCGCAATTTTTTTCTAAAACCGATTAACCGACACCTTCTCTTTGTCTGTTTTCAATTCCCATTTATAAAATCTTCACGATATTCTGAACCAATTATAAAATTTAGCAATTTACCCGTCTTTTTTGAACTTTTCGATCTAACAATTTAGGCATCTATATTTGCTACCTATCAAATCTTAATTTTATCCAAAACTCATAAAATTTAGCATTTAGCCTCCTCCTTCGATAGTGACAATTTTTAGAAACCGTTATATCTAATCTTTTCAACAGTTTCCAACAGTTTTCTGAAACTACACTGTACATTTTTTCAAATTACATTAATAGTAATTGTTGGAAGCTGCCGATGTTTTTCGACAACTTTGATAAAGAAAAAATGAGAAAGTCGGTCAAGCCCGACTATACATACTCTGACCTCTCTCTCTCTCCCTTTCTCTCTCTCTCTCTCTCTCTCTCTCTCTCCCCTCTCTCTCTCTCCCTAGATTGTCGGCTTGGTTTGAAAGGGTGGGTGGGGTGGCGGGAGGATTCACTTAATTGCTCATAACTCGAGAACCGCTCATCCGATCTTCATCATTTCTGACGAATCATCTATCTACAAAACTGTGGGAGATATGACTGTTTTCAAAATTGCGGGGCGGAGGGCGTGGCAAATTAAAATAAACTTGATCTGCCGCAAGTATAAGAAGCATTTGTCCTACATCAACCTCTATCTCTTACCATCTCTGAGATCTGTTTGTTCATACGGACGGACAGACGGACAGACACGGCAGACGGACAGACGGACATGGCAATATCACTCGCTGTTGATGCTGCCACCCTTTACCTCTTTACCTTCGCGTAAAAAAGTCAAAATTACTCTTCTTTATCTGTAACATATAATTGTTTGATTCCAAAATCATAAAGGCGTGGCAAGGAGCATGAATCTATGCATAAGAGTGTGTGTTACAGCTTATTAACAAAGAGCAGAATTACAGTTGAAATAGAATAGAAATTTGGCGATGCCAGAAACAAGAGTTTTGAGGCTACTTATGTATTAATAGCTGCTGCGCTAAACAGTCAGAGTTTCTTTTTCTTTAAACCTTTAAAGCGTTTGCTCAAAAGAGATACAAATTTAGTGGGGCACATTACTTCGTATAAGAAAGGATTCTGTTCCGTTCTGTTCTTATTTCAATGTGAAGAATTGTGGGGCGGAAGACATTTCGCTATTTACATATAAACAATTTAAGCGCTTGCCGAAGCTGAGGCCAAGAGAGTAAAGTATCGAAATGCACTTTCAGACAGTACGAACAATTCATCCGCACTAGCTCTCCAATAAGCTATTGGGTTCATGACGATATCTTCAATATCCATACGTGTATGATTAGTTTTCAAATGCGATTTTAAGTTGTATTACCAGATAATTTATCAGGCTAGCCACATAATTTGTATCTATTACCATAGTAACTTTTCTGATATATCGCTTATAAAAATATCGATAATCGCCAATATCGGCATACAAAATATCATATCGGAATAACCCTTATCGTCCAACAAAAATATCGGTATATCGATAAAATATTGACAACCCTAGTGCAGGGGCGTGCTTGCGCACAGTGTTGGCGCCAGCCTAGCATTGGATGAGCCGGTGTCAATGTTGCTGAAAGGCATATTCTCACCAAGTCGGCCTCCTACGACAAGACTAGACGACGTTAGCTTGAGGTATGCATTGGAGGTTAAATACCTCGGCATAACCATCGGCGAAAGGATGAGTTTTACTCTTCATTTCGCCTATCTCAGAAATAGACTGATTGGTGTGGTTGGACAAGTGGGTCGAATTTTGCGGAATGAGTGGGGCCTCAGCAGGCGTTCGGGCCAGTTCACTGGCCTTCCTTATAAAACTAAACTTAAATAAGAATTTAGGAAATTTCGAGGTTTTTTTTCCCGTAATTTGCCAATTTCACAATATATTTTGGACTGTCCAAACCTCTTATTTACCAACTGAAAATTTAGCAAATTTCACGGGTTTTTTTTCTACACTTATCCAATGTTCATAATAATTTTACAAATTTCGCGATTTTTTGTCCCATTCTACCACATTTTACATTTTATTTACCCGTCTTCATAACAATCGAAAGCCGCAATAAAATTTTGAAAATGTTCCGATTTTTTGACCGATTGGCCTACACCTCCTATTTACCTATCGACAATTGCTAACCATTAAAGCTTCACGGTTATCAAAATTTCTGATAAAATTTTGCAAATTTCGCGTTATGCACTTTCTATTTACCCGTCTTGTAAACCGTCTTTATGACAATCTAAACTCACATTTTGCAAATTTCGAGATTGGACAGTTCGAAGTACACCTTCTATTTGCACGAGTATTTACCCGTATTACGTATGGTATCGCAATAGGCCTATCCAAGGGCGTAGCCAGCTTTCCGGAAAAGTGGGGGCAGCTGTGCCTGAACTTTTCCTAAATATTTCATTAATTACATTTTTCAACATTGAATAATTATATCAAGTTGCATTTGGATTTGAAATGGCAGCGCTCCCCTGCCCCCCTGGCTACAACCCTTGGGCCTATCTATACCTAAGTGTAGGACCAATCTAACAGCCCCTCCCCCTCCCAACCTAACCGCCTTCACCAAAATAAAAACTCTTTATTTATGTTTTTCCAAATTTCTTTTTTTTTTTTTCCCCTCCCCCTTTTTTTCCTTTTTACTTTCCCTCACTTAAAAATACATATAAAAATTAAAACTTTTAAGTTTGTTAACAATTTTTTTTTTTTTTTTTCATTGTTCGCCGGGGGTTTTTACCTATTAAAAATTTAGAAAGGTAAATTAAATATAATATAAAATTATTATTATTTTTTTTTTTTTTTTTATTTGTTTTTTTTTTTTTTTTTTTTTTTTTTTTTTTTTTACAAGAAAGGGATATTTTGTATTTTATATTTATCCCTTTTTTTTTTATATTTTTTTTTTTTAATATTTTTTTTTTTTTTAAACTTAGGGAGCATCGCTTTAGGACGGATTTTAAAGGAGAATTTGTAATTTGGAGCGTTTTTGAGTTGCGTTGCTGTTTTAAGTGTATATTTCAAAGTTGTGATCGGTTTTTATCAGGGCTGCAAACCTCCTATAAAATGGCAGCGGTTCACTCCGGGGTTCGAACCCGCGAAATTTTTTGGGTTCGGGTTCACGGAGCGGGTTCAGAAGGTCGCTGAACCTAGGTTCGGGTTCGAACCGGGGTTCAGTAAAAATTTAGTTTTTCTGAAATAGTAGCAGGCTAAGAATAGGTCGCTAAACCCAACAACTATTTAGTTTTTCGCTAATTCAGAAAACACGTTAGTAAATTGAAACAACTTAGTCTCAATTTCCCTTCTTCCTTCTATTTGTCAGATAAGCTCACAATTTACTCTGTTATTTGTAAGTTTATGGGACACATGGCTCTATGTAGAAGGTGAGAAATCGGCCTTAAAAATTTTATTCATATTTATATAGAATTTTAGGCTTGATAATATCATATTTGAGCTTGGATCATCGGACGTTTTAGCAGGCTCCAGGTCAATAAATCATGGAGTATTAGAGATAAAATGTACACTGCCTCTCAATTTTGAGTGGTGATAAGCGATAGCCCGCAATGAGTTCTTATTGTCCATATAGGAACTCACAGTGCTTAGAGCGAGACGGGCATATTCCCAAATGCAATCAGAGAGCGTAAGCGAGAGCGAACAGCTGACTAATTTCCAACCCATCAGTCTATTTATTTATGTTAGTTCATTACTTTTCACCACAAAGGAGGAAAGCCGACTGTACAGATGTTTCAAGAACCTCCCGGTTCTATCATTAGCAGGCTTTGCCTATTTTCTGCAAGTCGGCAAAGGTCTTTGCTATGACTGTTTGGGAATTCCAAAGGCAGCACAAGTGCAAAAACTGACAACAACAGACAACGCCAAATTGACAGAAGTCTTTGTGTATGTGTGTGCACCCATTTCGGCCCTTATTTATTTATTTATGTATGTGATATTTCTTCTAAGTGCTACAAGTGCAAAACTTAGTTGGAAACATTTATCACTATGACAATTACGAACACAACAGTTGATGGGGGTAATAAAGTAGACTTAGCATTTAACAGAAGTGGGGGAAATTCTATCCCCTCAGTTAACACACTTGGTATAAGATAATCATTAGTGTGTCCTCCAGCAATCTTTCATTCTTGCTGTCTCTATCTCCGGATAAATCAAAAATATATGAGTAGGAAAAGTGCGCTAGACTGATACTTGTGTTGCAGGAACAGCTAATAAAACAAATGCGTCAGTGTTAAGTTCTTTAAAGTGATAGTTTTTCCAAAACTATCATCTTCATCGGATGATAAACATGGTAAATAATCATTAGTTATTTTATTTATTAATCTTAAAGCTTTTACTTATTAGTTCCTTTTGAATATTATGCAATGAAGCAATATGTTTCTTTGTAAGCTGGTTTTATTCCATATTGGAAAATGGAAAACTTGACATTTATAGCAGCTAGAAAAAATGAAATAGAACATGTTTTTTGAACCGAACCTTTTTCTACTTTTTTTTTGCTCCGGTTCAGGTTCGGGTTCGCGAAGAAAAAATTGTTCTGCTCCGGTTCAGGTTCGGTTCGGACTTCCCTAAAATTCCGGAGTCTCCGACTCCGGAGCGGTTCAGCTCCGAACCGGTTTGCAGCCCTGGAATATTTATCAAAAACATGACATACCCGTCATGACACCAATTGCGCTGGACGAACGTGTTGTTATCGCCCTGAATTATCAGCAAAAAGCAATGTAAAGAAAGTAATGCTAGAGAGTAGCGAGTATTTTTTTAAAAATACCTAATTCCATCGTGCAGAATGCCATCATTTTTTAGAAATGAAAGAAATGAAGGCCAAAATGAAACAATAATTTGTTTTGAAGAAATGACATCATTTTCTTCATTTCTTTTCTTTTAGAAATGAAGCTTAATTTCTTTGTTGGAAATAGGCTATAAGATCAATATCCTTTTTAAACGGAACCGCTTCAAAACCGGAAATTTATTTTTTTGTTTACTGTAAACCGAAACACTTGAGAAAAATAACCAACCCGGATCCTGTTCCGAACCAAAATGGTCAGTTCGGCTCAACAAAAAGTATAGACATCTTAAAATCTTACCTATTGTCTACCCAATGTGCAAAAACTTTGTAAGTTCGGAGGTGTCACAGAAATTTCTCCCAACCAAATTCCAACCCAAGACCAATTCTAGGTGTCACAGAAATCTCTATCGGTTGGTTTCAAATCTCTCGTGTTTTGTTAGGAGATTTAGCTAAATTCACCACCCGAACAATTTTGACAAGCAAAACTAATTTTGGAACTGTTAACAAAATTATTTTATTGGATAGGTTGCATAAAATGAATAAATTATTTCAATAATTATTAGGAGAAACAAACAAAGTCTTTCATGTTAATCTAAACCAACCACATCAGTGGCGCCGGTAAGCGATTGTGGCGCCATCTGGTTGGCAGCCAGCGCATTAAGGGCTGGCAAGTTATACCTCATGTTTGGCGCCAACAAATATTTAAATTTTTTATTTTTTATGAAAAATATGAAATAAATTTGTTAATCACAATTCAAAAATTTCAGTGAACATCAAATTAACCCATAACTAAAATTAGGAAAATTTTTTTGCGAGAGATGCAGCCCTGTTTTTAGCGATGGAACTTTAATTGGGACAGTTTCTGTTCTAACTATATTTTTAAATATGAAAATGAAACCTCTTGCTAGTTCTGGGACACCGACGGATTTTCCGAGCGAATTGCAAACCAACCGAGGTCAAAATCTCTAGAGATTTCTGTGACAGCCCCGATTATAATCCCCATATAAAAAATAACGAACCGGACTAAAACTAAAATCTTACGCTTCGGCCGTAATTAAATAAAATTTAAATTAAAACGTTAAATTTTAAAACGGATCTCTTAAAAATTTTGGGATTATTTTTAGTACTTTTAAAAGAAAATGAGGTTTTCCCATATTTAGATATATTTTTTTTTGTTATATTTTTAATTTTTTATTTTTTATATCTTTAAGAGAGAATTTTTTTTTTTTTCTTTTTAAATTATTTTTAAGTATTATTTTTCTAAAATTTATTTGGTTAATTTTATATTTTAAAATTTTTTTTATTTTATATTTTAAAAATATAATATTTTGGAGAAGCGTAATGTCATCACATATTTTAGTTACAATCTTAGGTCCCTTTGGATGGTTTATAACGGTCATAACGGAGTTCCAGGCAATTTTCACTTGGCCTCAAAAGTTATCCGAATTTTGCGTTCTTCATAAGTTTTCTTATATCGGGGGACAGTGAGAACAACTGAAAATAATATTTTGTTTAGTTAGTTCTATTTGTGTGCTGAAAAAGACCCTTAAAATACCTTCTATTATTTTCGCAACATTAGTCTTGGAAATATTTCTGTCAAACATTTAAAAGCTTCGCCATCTCGATTTATTGCTTTTATGAAATTTTTGACAATTGCCAATTTTATGTGCAGTGGGTGGTAGCAAAATGTTATTAGCTGGTATCAGCGGAATATGGATAACATTTGCCTTATTTAAATGAAATTCTGTGCGAAGCTTCCAATCACGCATTCCATATTGGTTTCCGCGGTACCTTGTGTCCCAATGACAAATAAAGCACATATTTTTTTATGTATCCTGTCTGCAAGCCAGTAAGCAAGGCGATAACTTTTAAGTCCGCACATATCTTTCCATTGATGCTACGATAAGCTTAACTCTGTCCAAAATAAATTTTATTGCTTCGTATGTTGCATAAGACCAGAAATATTTTTACAATTCGAAACAGTATTGTCGCCATTAACCTCAAAGAAATTTAAAAGCTCCTCCCCTGTCTTTTGCGGTATCCATACACCTTAACATCTTTGACAATATATTTACCGATATTTAAGATGATGTGCTAGGCAAATCGCTTGTCTTTGCGATTATTTAGCTGTCGTACCATCGTATTCAAACGGGCTTGGGAAACTCAAGTGACGACATGGGCTTTCAACTTCGGTTGGGTTATGCATTGAGTGTAGATCTGTAGGTTCGGTGGCAAATGTTGGCGAAATATATCTCTCAGTTGGACTTGGACATCTTGGTATCGGAACATTTTCTGAATGAGATACTGGTAGCTGTGCATATTGAACACATTTTGTAAACTTTTTTAAAAAATACAAATTTTGTTAGGTTTTTTTCTAATGGATAGTTTGCTCAGAACGTTGTCTTTGCTTAAGTTTCTTACTATTACAAGATGTCACTTTATGTATAAGTATCAGAGGGTAAATTAAAATATTGACGAAAGCATTGTGAGGAAAAAACATTTAAAAAAATGGGTTAAATTTCAGTTTTTCGACATATTGGCGATAAGGACACCCAAAACATTGATTTTGGGGTTTACAGTCATCTAAGAACTTAAAGACGGGGACTTATTCTGAGAAGCTTTGCCAAAGCAAAGTTTACCAAAAAGTCAACATTAAAAAAGTTAGAGAGCGAGGAAAAATGTGCCTTTCTCTTACAATGGGCCACTTTGATGAAAAACTTCAACAAAAAATTTTGTATGAAACCATGATTGTAATTCAAAAGAAGTAATGATGCAGTTCGGATTCGTGGACCCGAAATAGGGCGAAACCGTCGAGTTTGGTAATGTCTTTTTTATACACTTGAAAAGTGTATTATAATTTTGCCCAGAAGTTTGCAACGCATAGAAGGAATCATCTCCGACCACATAAAGTATATATATTCTTGATCAGCATGACGAGCTGAGTCGATTAAGCTTTGTCCGTCCGTCTGTCCGTCTGTCCGTCCGTCCGTCTGTCCGTCTGTCTGTTTCTACGCGAACTAGTCCCTCAGTTTTGGAGCTATCGAGCTGAAACTTTGCACAGAGTCTTCTTTTTACTGCACGCTGCTAATATGTCGGAACCGACCGGATCGGATGACTACTTCTTGTAGCTGCCATACAAATGTTCGTTCGGAAAATGGTTTTTAGTAAGAAAAACTGTTTTGTTCTCAATATTACTGCTCTCAAACAAGGTCATGGGTAATATGTAATGTTTTTAAGCTGATCTGCGAAGTTTGGTCGAAGTCTCAAACCGTTGAGACAAGCTATTTCAAGTGTATCAAAACTTCGGTACAGACGAAGTTAGCTTTGCCTTTCTCGTTTTTTTTTTTTTGAAAAAGCTATCACATGTAATTTTAACTATTTATTCCAAATGGATATCAAAATTATTCAATGGATCAAAGGAACAAAAAATATCCCTTTTTTTCTGTGTGTTGATTTACTGATTTCGTAGGACGTTGATTATCTCTTATATTTTGTGATTTTGCCCCACAAATTACCCAACAGAAACACACGGTGCGTATACGCAATTATTCAATTTGAATTTTCTCATGTGCAAGCGACAGTAATTGGTCTCTGTACGCCTGTGGGTGTGTGAGTGTATGTGTGTATGCACTCAAGTAAATTTCATTAAAATTAAATCAATGCAATTTTGAAATTAAAGCCACAGCGCAATCAAACATGCGGCTTAATGCGCAACATTTTTGATTTTAAATGCATCGCGCATTGGAATTCATGAAATAAAAATCAGCAAACGCACACCCCCCCACACGCACACCCACACTTGTACGTACAACCCCCGAAATGCAAATGCCATACGCAGGGCGCTTAATGCAAAATACTTAATTATGTTGAATAATTGAGTTGTTGTTGTTGTTGTGCCGTTGCTGTTGTTTGCGCAAACACATTGGTCATGCAAAGCTTTTAATGCACACCCACACCACCATACCGCAAAGCAACAATAACAACAGCAACAGCTACAACAACAACACCACGGAACACGACGGAACATGAAGAACAGTCGTCGCGACGCTTTCAACATTTAAATATCAATAAATGTTTGTGTTGTTGCGCTGTTTGTTTGCCGCATGGCTTTTAATTTAATTTAAGTCACTCCTGCACCCTGCCCCCTCATCAGCCACACCACATCATGCACAATGCATGCCCGCTGACCAACACATGGAACATTGCTATTGACTGCCGCCTGGTCGCATTGTTTGCACTTTCATTAAGCTCCGATCACATCCATATGCACAACTGTATGTATGTATGTATGTGAGGACATAATTTTGGCAAATATTTTAGCACTCAAGGCATCAGCTTTTGGCATTTGGTTTGTTCAATGTAAGCAAAACTATAAAACAAATATGTAAATTGATTTACCTTTCGTTATATAAATGGGTGTGTGCGTGTGTGTGTGTGTGGATGTATGGTCTAATTTAAGCTTTGGCCAATTTTCACATTTTAGCAAGGCAAACATAATTTGAAAATTTTGAACAATTGCTGTGTTCATGCTGCAAACAATGCCAGGATAGAAAGTAACTAAGTGTCCTTGTCCATAAATAGACCTGTAGATTAATTGAATATTTGGTTTTCCAAGTTATTTGCTTAAGATACAACAAAAGAACAACAAATTTTTTAAGAAAGCGGGCAAACCCCAAGATGTTAAATAATAAGTAGAGGCACGGAGCTACCCCTGAGAGACGCAGACGTTGACAATAGAGAAGGGTGCAAAATCTTCTAACAAAACACGGGAAGGTTTGAAACCAACCATCGAAATTTCTGTGGCACCTAAGAATTGGAATTGGGTCCGACTATGGACCAACCTTTGGGCGCCTTTATTCTGAGCAGGAATTACTCCAAGAGACCCAAGAGGACTCGGGCGACGACACGATGACAGAGAGGAGAGTAATTCACGCAATGGTGAAGGTATTTGCAAATCAACCTTCACCATTGTAGCCGCAAACCACTGTGCCCCTCCTCCGCCTCAACCCCCCAGGCGAAGTAGATATTGTATTTGTCCAAGAGCCGTTAATTTCTGGAGACAGTATTAACGGCTTAAGGACACCAAAATATAACCTTTTCTACAACAAGGGTAAGGGTAAAATCCGTACATGCATTTTAACAAAAAAGCATCTTAATACACTTTTAATTCCCCAGTTTAGCGATGGCGACATCACCACGGTCAGTCTGGAACTGGGGAGTTCAACCATCAGACTGGCCTCCTTCTATCTGGCTCATGACTCCGAGAGCCCTCCACCATCAAAAACCTTCCGTGACCTGATAGGAAGCAGTAAAAACACCCACACAAGCATCATTTTGGGAGGCGATGCAAATGCACACCACACACTATGGGGCAGCACAGACATCAACGGGGTGAGTTACTGTATAACTTCATTATACAGACGGATTTACGTATAGCAAATATAGCCGCCTTCATTATTAAAAACAGGAAAGAGGTTTTAGACATAACCCTTATTTCTGACGACCTCTGTGACCAATTGATATCATGGAAGGTGCTACCAGAGCATTCCTTCTCTGATCATCGATACATAGAGGTCGTACTGACCAATAAATGTCCCTCACCCAAGAGGATACAAAATCCCAAAAAGACCAATTGGGAAGTACACAACAAACTTCTCTCAAACAAACTTGGACCGTCCCCACCATATACACCAAGTACCGAAGAACAGATAGATGAACTTGTCGAAACGCTCACCATCGCGTATACGGACTCGTTCAATAGGGCCTGCCCCCCTAGAAAAGCAAAATCTACCTTCAAACCACCCTGGTGGTCTGCAGAGCTGAACAAGCTCAGAAAATATTGCCGTCACACCTTCAACTTAGCCAAATATAGCGAAAAAACAACCGCATGGGAGTTATATAAACAAAAGCTAAGTACCTATAAGAAGACTATCAGGAGGGCTAAACGCTCCTCCTGGGCGCAGTACTGCAGTAATAACGAATCCACTTCTGATGCATCACGGCTCAGGAAAATTCTGGCTAGCTCACCAACCTCGCCAGGACTCTTGCAAAAAACAGACGGAACCTGGACCGACTCAAGAGAAGAATCTCTTAATCTTCTGCTGAGCACTCATTTTCCTGAATGCTCAACCAACTTAATACCTCAGGTTAGGTCAACCGACCTCCCTATGCAATACGACAAAACCATTGTCACGGAGACCAGAATTAAATGGGCTATCGACTCGTTCGAACCATTTAAGTCACCAGGTCCAGATAACATTTTTCCTGCCCAACTACAGCAAACCATTGGGCTCACAATGACCTGGCTTCACACTATCTATGTAAGCTGTCTTAGGGTCAACTATATCCCCACCAAGTGGAGAGAAACAAAGGTGGTATTCATACCGAAAGCAGGCAAAGCTTCACATGCGAAACCAAACGACTACAGGCCTATCAGCCTATCATCATTTCTTCTGAAAACTCTTGAGAGACTTATTGATGTACACCTAAGGCACACCATAAGTCCCTCTCAGCTTGCACATACACAACATGCATACAGCAAGGGCAAGTCTACTGACACAGCCCTGCACTCCCTGGTTTCAAGGATTGAAAGATCACTTGAAGTAAGGGACTACTCCTTAGTAGCATTTCTAGACATAGAGGGTGCCTTTAATAACGTCCAACCTAGCGCTATCACTGCTGCCCTGACACATGTGGGAGTCGATGCGCCGCTAGTGAGACTCATCGATCAGATGCTAACCAGCAGGTCGGTGTACTCCCAACTTGGTGGTGCGAAGGCTCACAGATATGTGAACAGAGGCACTCCGCAAGGAGGTGTTCTCTCTCCGCTGCTGTGGGTTGTAACAGTTAACCAACTGCTGCGACTTATGGAGGCGGAGGGACACGTAGTGGTGGCGTATGCGGATGATATTGCCATCTTCAAATGTGGAATTTTTCCTCCAAACTCTGTGTGACCTTATGCAGACTGCACTGACAACACTCGCTCAGTGGACTAAATCGTGTGGTTTAGGCGTAAACCCAGCCAAGACGGAATTAGTTCTTTTCACCAGAAAGTACAAAATTCCCGAGCTGATTCCTCCTAAAATTAACGGAGTAAATATTGCTTTTTGGTAACAATGCCAAATACTTGGGTGTCGTTCTGGACAAAAAACTACTCTGGAAAGACAATATAAACGAACGCGTAAAGAAAGCAACCATCGCTTTATACTCGTGCAAAAGGCAATAGGCCGCAAATGGGGTTTTTCCCCCTCCATAGTACACTGGCTATACACAGCCGTCGTTCGTCCCATATTACTGTATGGATCACTAGTATGGTGGCCAGCACTCGGGAAACAATCAGTCCTGAACAATATACACAAAGTACAGAGAAGTGCGGAGATATGTATTAGTGGCGCTCTCCGAACAACACCGACGGAAGCGCTTAATACTATTCTTCATCTTCTACCGCTAGACCTTGTAGCAAAGCAATTGGCTACCACAACAGCCTTAAGACTAAGAGAGTCTGATGCCTGGAACAGGGGCAATTTTGGACACTCTATCATACTCGAAGACCAAACGAATATACCATTAACTACAGACTACTGTATACCACAAACGACGTTCGACAAACTATACGACGTCTACATCCCAAGCCGCCATGTGTGGGAAATCCTCCCCCCAGCAGAGCCAACGCCATTAACATCTACACTGATGGCTCAAAGCTCGACGAAAAGTAGGAGGGGGCGTTTCTCTCCCCCGACCTAGATCTAAACTTGTCGTTCCGCCTTCCCGACCACTGCAGTGTGTACCAAGCGGAAGTGGTAGCCATCCAGGAAGCCGCCACCTACCTTAACACGCTCACGGTCAAAGAAGGCGACGTATTTATATACTCAGATAGTCAAGCAGCCCTCAAAGCACTTGACTCACATACAAACAACGCTAAAACCCTTACTAATTGTCGCGTATCTCTTAACGAGATCGCACGACATTTCAGTATACACCTAATATGGGTGCCTGGACACCGCAATATAGAGGGAAACGAGTCTGCGGACAGACTTGCCAGAATAGAACCACCATCGAGCTCCTTTCAGAGAAGAGCATGATTGGGATGCCTATGGCAACACATAAGCTGCTTTTAAAAGCTGAAACACGACGTCTTGCTAATCCTTTGCAGCCGGGCTTAGCTCAGGGTGCTCGGGGATCGCTCCAACAAATTTATATTTGTGGAGAATTGCCAGAAATAAGAAGACAACGTTTTAAATGTACTTTAGTCTATATTTGGGTTGGGTTTTCACACTTAAATGTATGTTTTAACTTAGTTCACAATTCACGGTTACACTTCAGGTCCTTATGCTACCGGCCCACTTGTGTTTGCTCCCGAACAACACCAAGGACTCGCCAAGTTACCAAGTGCTCTCCTCACTGCTCTCGTCGTGCCTTCGCTCCGACCTTTCGCAGGATGCCTCGCACTTCCCACTTGCTTCCGCTGACCCTCTTGCGAATAATCGTCGAGCACTCGCTTCGACTTCTCGCAATATTCGGTCGCTTTTCCTCTCCGCGTTCACTTTTGCTCACACTTGTGTTTACACTCCGACTTATCTCCGTCCGCGTATCTCACCGACTGTCCCGTCTTTTGGGCAGCCACTCCTCTTATAGCAGCTGCGCAGGCCCCGTTTCGCTGCTTCAAGCAGGGCCTGCGTGTTCAAGCAGGGCCTGTGTGTCTCCAAGCAGGGCCTGTCGCTTATTCTGCCCCGTTGGTTGTGCTGTGTCGGGGCCTTCTGCTGTTGTCGTTGTAACGGGGCCCTTTCTGCTGCTTTCGTTGTAGCGGGGCCTCGATCCCGTTGCGCTGGCCCTTGCCATCCATCGCAGCTCGCCTCCGTTCTCCAGTTGGCTGCTCTGCTGTAGCGGGGCCTTTGGCTCTCTGGCCACGGCCCTCTCTCCAACTCTCCACACGTCTCCCCCTCTCGCTCGTTCTCATTGCTCTCCCAGAGAGAGCTTTCCCGAATTCGCCGCAATTAACCCTTGGTTGCCGGCTTGTGAGGAATAACTCCTCACACTCCCCCCTTTCTTCGGCTATTTTGTTCCCTCCAGAACAAAACCAAACTTTCCCCCGTTACCATTTCCGCAATTTGAATTTCCCGCCCCATTTGAATTCCCGCCAAACAGCCTGCACGTTCCCCGCTCCCTTTTCCCCTTATCCCGCTCTGGTCACACCTAACCGTCGTACTCCAGCGATCATATTTATCGATCGCCCGCTATCGATAGCCCGCACTTTAGGGTGGCCCTATTGCCCGATACTTTTTTTTTTGGTATTTTAAGCCAACGCGTTTTCTTATCGATACCGATAATGATCGCGTGCCATGCTGTTTCTCAGGTAAGTTTCTTATTTTTTTTCCTTCCCATTTTTGCATTAATTCCCTCCTCTTCTTTCCCCAGGTTGCCTGCTTCCGGTTCCCACGCTTTCCAGGTAAGTTTTCCCTCTTCCTTTCTCTCCCCTCAGCCCGTTTTTCACCCCTTTTTTTCTTTTAGTGCCTGACGCTGCTTCTTCCCCCCCCAGTGGACTGATGCCCCTGCCCTCCCCCTTCTGGCCATCGTTGCTGATCGCCTTCTGCTGTTTTGTTTACCTTTTTTTTTTTTTTTTTTTTCTGTTTTTGTGTTGCGGTGGCTCCCGCCCACCTTGTGTCTTTTTGTGTTGCCGATGCCTTGGTGCTCCTCTAGCACCCTCCCCGCGTCTGTCGCTGCTCCCCAGTGTTCACCCTGGGCTGACCCCGGGATCGGGAGTCCTCCTGTGTGTGTGTTGTGCCGCGCCTTGTTGTATTTGTTGTCGTGTACCTGTGCGTGTGTGTAAATGAATAAATAAATGGCCACTGTGTTTGTGTTCCGTATAATTGTGCCTGTGAAATAAATAAAAATTCGTACACCTGTCCTGTTTTTATGTTTCATGTTGTGTTTTATTTATTGTGTTTTTTTTTTTTTCCATTCTTCCCGCCTGCCCCCCCGCGCGTCTTGCTGCATTCCTCGCGAAACACACGCGGTCCTCCCCGCCCCCATTTGAGGCGGTAACGTCTTGCCCCCACCCACATCAGGTGGGCCCATCGTCCTCGACTCCCGCGCGCTCTCCGGGCCCCGACTTCCGCCATTACTTCGGCTGGCCACTCCTTCATCGGCAGCTCGTACCATCGCCACTCCTTACTCGCCTCCTGCCCTTCGCGGTCCCTCATGGACGATTGCCGCTCCAACCGTGGCCGTTTCGGCAGCGCCGTCGGCCAAGAATTTTGCCGGTTTAGGTTGGCCTTGCTGGCTGGTCGGGGGTGGGCCAAACCACGGTCCTCTTTCGGGCCTCCGTCTCCTCCGCGGTCTTCGCTGCTGGCTTGGCGTCCTCTGCTGCTTCCGTCGCTGTGTCGGCGTTTGCTGAAGCTTCCGCTTCCCCTGCTCCCTTCCGGCTCGCGCCCGAAACCCCTCGGGTCCCCTCCCATTGGACGCCGGTGGCTCGACGGGGTCCTCGTCCACCTCCTCGATCCACGACCCTCGATGTTGGGGCCGTGTCCTCGGGTTCTGGGCTCTCGCTCGCCCTTAGCGGCTCGCTCCAGGTGGCAACCGTGGTTACCTCATGGTACCACCTCCCACCGGCGAAGTATGAGCGCCGATTCTGAGTCACGCACGGTGGCGCGTGACCCCACTCCTGCTGAGCCCGCGTCGTGCTGCTCCTCCGTTCTCGCGGCTCCCTCTCCCGCTCGTGACTTCCGGCTCCCCCTCCAG
The DNA here is from genome assembly GCA_018904235.1 of Lordiphosa stackelbergi. Lineage (NCBI taxonomy): Eukaryota > Metazoa > Arthropoda > Insecta > Diptera > Drosophilidae > Lordiphosa > Lordiphosa stackelbergi. The sequence goes on from JAEIFU010000162.1 coordinate 24,185, forward strand.
GACCCTGATCGGAGCGGCGCTCCCGCTGCCCTCCCTCCGCCTCCGGCGCCTCATCCTCCGACTCGGTGAGGAGTATCACCTCTGGGATCGGGGGGGGGGGCCTTGCCGGCCCCCATGCGGACCCCGGGACTCCCACGCCTCCTTGCCGGCTCGTCTGCTTCCTCCCCCTCCGGCTCAACCCAGTCGGTCGGTCCCTCCGCCATCTCCGTCTCGATGGCCCACTCTCCAACCCAAATCGCCGGGGCCGGTCCTCCGCCTTCCGACTCGTCCACCCGCTCGGGGCTCCATTTAGGGGACTGCGGGCTCGAGGAGTCCCAATTCCACGTCGCCGGCGACCCCATGGACGGCGACGATCGAGCGATCGTTGACGCTCTTATGGACGATGCGTCAAGGCTAAGCACGTCCTGGGGTTTACGCACGCGCGGCCGCCTCCGGGGAATTCGGCTACCTCCCCGACCGTGCTTAAGAAGGGCAACCGCCGCGCGCTTCCGTCCGCGTACCTCGCCCTTCTTCCTCCGAGCGCTTCTTCTCACCATTCTTTGTTGCTCCATTCACGTTGCTTGAATAGGCCGAGCTTACCCTTGGCACGCGCCACGAAGCCTCGGTCTCCACGCGGCTGCGCACAGATCACGCCAGTTTACCGTTTCTTTGCGAGCTTTCCTGCGAGAGAGCCTTGCAACGGTAAACTTGGCTGTCGTCGTCTCTTTCACTCTTACATGCGAGATTGAAATGGCGCTCTCTTTTCGATTTCGCCGCGTTTTACTCAATCTCGCCTGCTTAGATTGATGATCGGCGTTCTTCGTACCCTGTAAACGGTATTTATTTTATGTGCATTTTTATCCATTTTTATCTCTTTTTTTCCAGGTTTCCATTTGACTTACAACTAATTCTCCTTTTTTTTCAGGTTTTTTTTTTTCCAGCTTATATTTTCTTTTTATCCTATATTTTCTTCTTTTCAGATTTTTATTATTTTATTTGTTTTTCAATTTACTTTGATTGATTTAGGATTTATTTATTTCCTTATTTCCAGACTATGCTTATATCCCATATTTTCTTATTTTCAGTATTTTATTATTACTTTTGTTTTTCCATTTTCAGACTATACTTTGATTGGTTTAGGACATTTTCTCCTTTTTATATATATATATATATATATATATATTCTTTCTAATTTCATTCATTTTCCCCCATCTTTTCTCCCTGAATCGCTGGTTTTAACCCGCTAATATGTGCGGTTCTTACTTTGTTTTTCCCCTTTTCTCGTAATTTACATATCACGGGGGATATGAAGCTTACGATCTGATAAGGACCTTCATACCTGGGTGCCAATTTCGCTGCGAATCCTTCCGATGCCTTTGACAGATGATGTGTTTTGGCGTACACTTCATCCCCGACCACCGGTTTCCAAGCGCGTCTTCTCAGGTTATAGTGTCGTGCTTGATCCTGTGCTGCCTTCTCCATATTTCTTCTGGCCACCTCGAAGATTTCCTGCAGCTTCTTCGCGTTTTCTCCCGCATCTCTTCTCCCGTGTCCTGTTCCGAGATTGTTCTCATCGTACAAGGTATTCGGCAACCGCGGTTCCCTTCCTTGTACGAGAAACGCCGGTGTGTATCCTGTAGATTCTGCCACACTGGAATTGACTGCTAGCGTCAGTTCCGGCAACAGCTCATCCCAACTTCTCTGATCTGAGCCCGCAAACTGAGCTATCATCGTCTTCACTGTTCTGTTTGCTCGCTCAGTCGGGTTCTCTTGAGGAGTATATGGAGCTGTAAATTGATGGGAAACCCCATCTCTTCCAAGAATCGATTAAACGCCTTGCTCGTGAACTGTGCTCCATTGTCCGTAATCAGCACTTTTGGAACACCAAACCGAGCCAAGACTCGTTCTCTGAATGCTTTCTGCAAGGCCGCCGCCGTTGCTTTTCGTAGGGCTACTAGTTCTGTCCATTTCGAAAATCGATCGATCAGTACTAGTAGCACTGAATTTCCGTGCTTAGATCTCGGCAATGGTCCTACGAAATCTGCACAGACGGTTGCCCACGGTTCTTCAGGAATTTGTGTAAGCATCTTTCCGGCCGCTTGTAGTTGGTGCGATTTGTATTTCTGACATGTTTCGCACCTCCCTACATATTTCCGGATGTCCCTTTGCATTCCGGGCCAGTAATACCTCGCGGCCACTCTCGCTATTGTTCGCCTCGTTCCTGTATGCCCTGCTGTTGCCGCATCATGATTCTCGTGTAACACCCTTTTCTGTTCTTTTTCTGACACACATAGTTTCCATCCGACTACTTCTTCATGTCCCGCTCGATGAGGTATATTTCTGTACAATTGTCCCGATTCTTTTAAATAATCGTGAAATTTCTGTGGATTATTTTGAATTTTCCATCCACCTAATTCTCTCTCCTTCATCGGCTAACATCACTCTCTCGTATGTTTCGGCATCCATTGGTTGCCGTGAGAGTGCATCTGCGACCACATTGAGCTTGCCTTTCCTGTACACTACCTCGAAATCGTATTGTTGTAATTCTAAAGCCCATCGAGCAACCCGCCCTGATGGACTTTCAATTGAATTCAACCATTTTAGAGCCATGTGGTCCGTGATGACCTTGAATCGATACCCTTCTATGTATTGCCGTAGTTTTCGTATGGCCCACACGATCGCCAGGCACTCCTTCTCGGTCGCAGAATAATTTTGTTCTGCTGCGTTGAGCGTTCTACTGGCATAAGAGATGACCCTCTCTCCTTCCTCTGATGCCTGGGTCAATATAGCTCCCAAACCATAGTTGCTCGCATCTGTTTGCAATACGAATTCTCTTTCAAAATCTGGGCATGCAAGTACGGGTGCAGACGTAAGTCTTGCTTTTACTTCTTCGAACGCATTCCTTCTTTCGTCCGTCCACTCCCATTTAACTCCCTTTTTCAGCAGAGCATTCAATGGTTGGACAGTGGAAGCGAAGTCCGGAACAAATCGCCTATACCATGACGCTACACCCAGATACTGCCTCAATTCCCTGACATTAGTGGGTGGTTTTAGTTCAGCTATAGCTGCGACTTTATCCGGGTCCGTTTTAATGCCCTCTTCAGTCACCATATGCCCCAAATATTTTAATTCCTTCTTGAAGAATTCGCACTTATCGACATTTATTTTTAGATTCGCCGCTTTCAACCTGCGAAATACCTCTGCCAGGTTTTTCATGTGCTCATCAAGCGTTCTCCCTATCACAATAATGTCGTCTAAATATGCGAAAGCATGAGGCATCATTTCGGGTCCAATGACCTGATCCAGTGCCCTTTGGAAGGTGGCGGGGGCTGATGCGAGGCCGAACGGCATTACTCGCCACTGAAATAGCCCCCTTCCTGGAACCGTAAAAGCTGTACAGGGTCTGCTTTCTGGTTCCAACGGGATTTGCCAGTAGCCATCCTTCAAGTCGAGGCTACTAATGTACTTTGCTTCCCTTAATTGTTCCAAAATATGGTTAACCCTCGGTAATGGATATGCATCCTTTTCCGACCGTGCGTTCATGTCCCGGAAATCGACACAGAACCGCCATTTTCCCGTCTTCTTTTTCACCATTACTACCGGTGCACTATGAGGACTTTTCGACGGCTCAATGCAACCCTTTTCCAACAATTCATCCACTTTGCTGTTTATCTCGGCCTGCATTTTCGGATTCTTTGGAAAATATCGTTGCTTCACCGGCCTGTCATCCTTCATAGTTATTCTGTGCTGGGTAATGTTAGACAGACCCTTCATGCTAGCAAATTCTGCTAGTTCTTTTTCTAAAAATTTTTCCACGCGCCTTTCCGGACTTTCCGTCTCGGACTCGTTTCGTGAACTTTTCCCTTCTGGCTTGTTCTCCTCGATTTCCACGACTGCCACTGATATCTTTTCTTCCAACCAACCATTTCTTCTTCCTCTTGGTGGGATCTTCACTTTTAATCCCGCACATTCTACTTTTAAGCCGGCCTTTACTAGGAAATCCCATCCAAGCACCAATCCGTCGATAACCCCTGGCAGGACCAATAACTCCATCCCTAAATCTTTGTCTCCGAAACTTATTCTCGTTTCGAACTGCTCGCATACATTGTTGCTTCTGCCATCTGCTAGCCTCACTTGTCTCCTCACCCGACTTAGTGATCCTTCCCCGCGCATCCTTCGCAACATTTCTTCGCTCACAAAACTACTGGTAGCACCAGTGTCGACTGTGGCCTTGTACGCTGTCTTTCCGATCAGCACTGTTGCCGACAAGTGCGCTCCCTCATCCTTTAAGTCTCCTATTAATTCTGAGGGGCTGGTCCTGACGACTCCCGCTCGTCCCTCGCAGGCCGGGGTCGACGATCGTTTCCCGACCGCCTGCAGCATTCCCACGTTTTTACTCCTATCCGACCACATTGCCAACAATACTCTCTCCACACCCCTTGGCATTCCCGCGCAAAATGACCTACTTGCCCGCAACGCCTGCATGCTTGTGAGGGGTTTTCCACGAATCCCCTCCCTGCGTGGTTTAGCAACCGCATACGCATGTCCTTGGGGTGTTATCCTCGCACATCTATGACACCCGTCATTCTGTGCATGGGATTCTGTCCCGGCTGGGTCTGGAGAGCTGACTGCCATAAACCGCGACCTATTCGGTCTGCTTTCCTGTCTTAACTTGTATCTATCGCGCTCCAATTCTTCGAATTCGTCCGCCAGCTTCATTAATTGCGCCAGACTTTCGCACACGAAGGGTCGTGCGAACGATCTCAAATCCGGCAAGCTGTTGTTTAGAATCGTGCTCAGTTGCTCTGGCCGGACTGTATTTTAGTGGTCGCATTAATGTCTGCATTTCGACCATATACATTTTTAAATTTTTCGGACACTCCCTGTTTCCTTCTGTATACCTCGTCCTCAACCCTTGTGAAATAATCCCTTGGCAGAAAATATTCTTGGAAATTCTCCAAAAACGTTTCCCATGTGGTCCCTTTTAACATTTATGTTGTTTATTTGCCACATACCTCTTTTTTATCTCCCTTAAAAAATTCTTTTTTTTTTTTGTGTAACATATATGTTTTTTTTTTGTTTGTAACACCACACCACTTGTTCAATGAACTACTAATGGTTTGCTTTGTCCATCAGCTTATTCCCCATTCTCTCACCTGTTTGGCCACTTTCGCGTATTCGCCTTTTGTGGTTTGTTGTGACGTTTTGACCTTCCTGGTTCCGTGTACCTCTTGCTGCCGCGGCTGTACTTGGGAAAGAAAATCTTTTTTTAATTTTGTTCCGATATAGACATTGCTCTGGCGAAGTCTGGCCAACTCGTCGATTCTCAGTCCCACATTAAGATCCTTTTCCATGTTTTGTGCCCACTCACCGGAACTTCCTGTTCCACTCGCTTCCAAGCCAAATTCTTTCGGGCGTATTTCACCAATTCCTCCTTCTTGAGGTTATATACCCACGCTCGTACCATTTTACGCGTATTTAATCTTCTTATTCCTGCAATACCACGGCGTTGGGCGCCAGTTGTAACGAACCTTTGCAGCCGGGGCTCGGGGTGCTCGTGGATCGCTCCAACAAATTTATATTTGTGGAGAATTGCCAGAAATAAGAAGACAACGTTTTAAATGTAACCTTGGTATATATTTGGGCTGGGTTTCCACCTAAATGTATGTTTTAACCAGTTCAAAATTCACGGTTACACTTCAAGTCCTTATACCGGCCCACTTGTGTTTGCTCCCTGAACAACCAGGACTCGCCAAGTTACCAAGTGCTCCTCACTGCTCTCGTCGTTGCCTTCGCTCCGACCTTTCACAGGATGCCTCGCACTTCCCACTTGCTTCCGCTGACCCTCTTGCGAATAATCGTCGATCGCTTTCCCTTCGACTTCCTCGCAATATACGGTCCGCTTTTCCTCTCCGCGTTCACTTTTGCTCACACCTGTGTTTCTACAAGTCCGCGTATCTCACCGACTGTTTCCGGTTCTGTTTGGGTTAACCGAATTAACCCTTGTTGCCCGTGCTGTGGAAGAATAACTCCCCCCCAAAGTTTAAATAATGAGGAGGAGAAGGGAAACAAAAGTAAAACACCTTCTCTGTCACTGCCCCGCTTTAAGTAGAAGAAGACTAAGGACACTTGGTCAATCTCTCCTACTCAGCCTTCACGGGAGACATCCGATCTAGAGATCCCAGCTCTATAAAAATTTATTCTGTCCACACAATGGTTCAGTACCGAGGACCCGCCCTCAGTCTTAAAAAGGGTTACAGGGAAGAAATATGCCATCGCAATGGGCCCATAGCGGCCTAAGTGGGATAGCGACTTGTCGCTCTCAGCCATCACAACCTAACCTAACCTTTGTCAATGTATGATTGAGGGGGAGGGTCCCAAAGGCAAAAAAAAGTAAGTAAGTGTGTTGTAGGTATTTTATATTTGTATATTTATTTGTATATCTCTATAAATATAAAAGAGAGTGTCCTGACTGACTGACTGACTGATTGGCAATCATCGCACAGCCCAAACGGTAAGAGATAGAAAGCTGAACTTTGGACAGGAGTTTCTGTTAGTGGTGAAAGTGCGTACTAAGGCGGGGTTTTGGAAAATTCCACCCGGAAAAGTCGGAAAAGCGTCGGAAAAGTTTGTAGGGGAAAAACGTTATTTTTCATTCGATTGACTTGAAATTTGGTTTTGTAAGCATAGTACGCGAAATAATTCGACACGTGTTTTCCCGATTTCGGAAAATCCGCCCACGAGGAAAATGGCCGGAAAATTCTGCAAGCAAAAATATTGTTTTTTATCCGATTGGCATTCAAACTCGGTTTGTAAGGACAGAATACGAAATTAATGGTTGTGAAGTCAGTGGAATGATGGGTGGGATGCGGGATTGGGATGCGGGAGGAAATGGGTGGGATTGGGCGGTATGCAGATGCGAAGTGGGTGGGATGCGGGTGGGATGTGGGAAGGGAAGTGGCGTGATGTGGACGGAAAGTGAGGGAACTGGGGGAAATTGGGTGTAAAGTGGGTGGACTGTGGGTGGAAATGGATGGGAAGTGGATGGGATGTGGATGGGTGGATGGGATGTGGGCGGGATGTGGGTGGAAGTGGGATTGGGGAGTGGGATGTGGGTGGGATGTGGGCGGGATGGTGTCGGAAAGTGGGTGGGAAGTGAGTGGGAACTGGGTGGAATTGGATGTAGAGTGGATGGGAGGTATGGGGTGGGAGTTGGAGGAAAACCCATCAGCAAAGAGCACACTGTTGAAGGCGCAGCGAAGCGCGTCTGGTTATTTGTCAGTCTATATTTAAAAAAGAGTTCAACCTGACTGACTGACTGACTGACTGACTGGTGACCGTCGCACAGCCTAAACCATAAAAGATAGAAAGATGAGATTTTCACAGTAGTTTTATCTTATGCTGAAAGTGAGTACTAAGAACGGATTTTGGAAAATTCTGTCGGGAAATGTGGAAAATTCGCGGAAAACTGTTGTATGAAACTCTTTTGTTTTTCATCCGATCAAGTTCAAACTTATTTTCAAAGATCTATATGAAAAATTCAACAACAACTGCATACCAATCTTCCGGAAAATTCACCCCCCTGGGTGGAAAGTGGGTGGTCAAGGTTGTATGGGCGAAACTTTAATTGCCAGTGATTAGCTCCAAACTCATTTTCAAAATTACACATACTAAGACATAAAAAAAGAGACTTTCAAATTTTGAAAAATCTATCCCCAAAGTCGGAAAATTCACGGAAAACTGTTGTATGAAACTTTTTTGTTTATTATCCGATCAGATTCAAACTCATTTTCAAAGATGTATATGAAAATTCAACAATAACTGTGTTCCAATTTTCCGGAAAATCCCTCCCGAAAAAAGTCGGAAAAGCGCCGGAAAAGTTTGTATGGTAAACATTTGATTTTCATCAGATTGACTTGAAACTTGGTTCGCAAGCATAGTACGCAAAATATTCGACACGTGTTTTCCCGATTTCGGAAAATCCGCCCCCGAGGAAAATGGCTGGAAAATTCTGCATGCAAACAACTATTTTTTATCGATTGGCTTGAAATTCGGTTTGTTAGGATAGAATACGAAATAGTTTGAAATGTGATTTTCCGAAGTTGGAAAATTCGATCTGACGGTCGGAAAATTGCCGGAAAATTCTGCATGAAAAAAACTATTTATCACCCGATTGGCTTGAAACTCGGTTTGAAAGGACAAAATACGAAATAATTAAAAATGTGATTTTTCAATGTCGGAAATCCGCCCCCAGGTGTGAAAATGCCTGGAAAATTCTACATGCAATAGAATTATTTTTCATCCGATTGACTTGAAACTCGATTTGTAAGGTAAAAAGGAAAATTCATTAGTGTTATCATTTTCCGATGTTGTAAATAACGCCGGGATGTGGGTGCGATGTGGGAGGGATATGGATGGGATGTGGTTGGGATGTGGGCGGGATGTGGGCGGGAAATGGGTAGGATATGGGTGGAATGTAGGTGGGAAGAGTATGGGATGGGGGCGGGAAGTGGGATATTTGTTTATTTGTATAGAAATAGTTAACAATTATCTGTCAACATTAAAAGGGTTACAAAGTATTGAACCTACTTCACCATCCAGATAGGGGAGTTTTTTATTGATATGCCCCGGCTCACATCAGGTGGATGGAGAAGGCAGGTTCAAGTGCGTGGAGAGGATAAAAACAATGTAATATTATACGAATTAATATACTGAGAACATTCAGTTGACAACAAATGGTACAATGTATTATAATTAGCACATACAACGCGAAAAGGATCATGCTGTGCGAAATTTGTCCTGCACATGCTAAGTGCAAGAGGTTGATACGACCGCGTAACTCTGGTTGGCACAACAAAATAGAGCAGGCTGAGAAGGTAACACGAATCAATATCGCCATTGATCAGCTTATGTACGAATATGACACCATGGCAAGTTCTCCGATTCTTCAGCGATGGCAGATTTATTAGCCGTAGCCTGTCAGTATAGGATGGTAGTGGGCGAAGAGGCTCCCAGTTTAGGCCGCGCAATGCAAACAGAAGAAATTGTTTTTGAACACTTTCTATAAGGTCTTGATACTTATCATACTGAGGAGACCAAACGCAAGAGCAATATTCAAGGATCGGGCGAACAAGAGAGGTAAACAGAAGTTTTGTGATGTAGGGATCATCGAATTCCTTAGACCAGCGTTTAATAAAAGCCAAAACACCCTTAGCTTTATTTACTATTATGCCGATGTGGTCATTAAAGCAAAGTTTATGGTCGAATAGAACACCTAGGTCAGTCATAGTATGGATGCGTTCAAGATTGCTGTGCCCTATAGAGTAGGTAAACAAATGAGGTCTATTGCGGTAAAATGTCATGTGCTTGCACTTTGAATGATTTAAGTACAGCAAATTGTTTTGGCACCAAGATTGAAGGCTAACAAGATCATTCTGTAACAGATTATGTGAGTCAGTACCATTGAAGGATAAAGAAATTTTTACATCATCCGCATACATCAAAACGTGTGATGAGGTTATTACCTGGGGGAGGTCATTTATAAACAGACCAAAAAGCAATGGGCCAAGATGACTCCCCTGAGGAACACCAGAAAAGACATTCACTACTTTTGATGGAGTTGAATTAAATAAGACTCGCTGGGTCCGATTCGACAAATACATAGAGATCCATTTGAGCAGTAATTCAGGGAAACCAATTAATGAAAGTTTATGCAAAAGAAGAAGATGATTTACAGAATCAAACGCTTTGCTAAAGTCAGTAAAAACAACGTCAGTTTGCTGCTTTTCAAGAAAACCTCGCCGGATTATAGAGCTAAACTCAAGGAGATTGGTTGATGTAGAACGGCGCTTCATAAAACCATGTTGAGTTGGAGAAATTATGGAGCTACAAAAGTGTTGCAACTGAGTAGTGATGAGTTTCTCAAATAGCTTGGGGATCGCACATAATTTTGCAATGCCACGATAGTTCTCGATGTTAGCCTTACTCCCTTTTTTATGGAGGGGTATAACGAAAGATTCCTTCCATATAGTTGGTAAAAACGAATTATTGAGAGACATTTGAAATAGACTCGATAAAGGCTTACATAAAGAACTAGCGCAATACTTTAAAACACAACCAGGAATGTTGTCTGGTCCAGACGAAAAAGACGGTTTAACGAGCATTAAGTTTTGATAAACGTCGCATTCCTGAATAACAGGCATTAAAATACCACAAGTATGGGGGAGTGCATACGGATAAGATGAAAATGAGTTATTGCCAGCGGACGTGTATGTGGATTGGAAGAAGTCTGCAAATAAATGAGCAATGTCCGCATGATTAGTAGCAGTGTCGTTTTTATAATAGAGAGACGAAGGAAAAATTGAAGATTTCCTTTTAGAATTAACAAAGGTGTAGAAAAGTTTTGGGTTTTCACGAAAATCATTTTTACATCGAGTTAGATAATTATCGTAGCACTCCGAGTTGAGCAGAGTGAACTTTGATTTAGCAACAGCATACTTTGAGAAGTCGACTTGAGAACCAGTTTTCTTAAATTTCTTATAGAGTTTAGATTTTTGATTTTTTAAATACGACAGTCTACGAGTAAACCAAGGCGGCTTTCTACTCTCATTAGATTCCAAGACATTTGGAACAGAAATGTCAAGCCAGCATTCAGTTTTTCATAGAACATTTGAAAAGCGATCTCGAGGCGTATAATCTGAATTCAGGAATGACCAATCGGTTTGAGAAAGTAAGCGGTTCAGATGAGGAAAGTTGGCTCTACGAAAACAACGGGTTAATCTAGGCTCAATTGTAGGTACTAATTCAGTTGGAACAATAACCTCAAGGAGTAACTCAAGAGTTGGATGGTGAACATCTTCAGGTATAGAAAGCGAGTCAATTCGGTTTACTAATGGATTAGAGAAATCCGAGGCGAAAATTAAATCAAGAAGTCTGCCATTGCGGTTGCAAATGCCGTTTACTTGACCCAGCGAGAGTTCAATAACACCATCAACAAAGTCGTGTTGACATGTGGCTGTTAAAAAATTATTGGAGCAGTCGAGAGGCACCCAGGAAATTGTTGGGAGATTGAAATCACCCAAAACTATAAAATGGTCATTATCTGTGCAAATATTGACTTAATGACTGATAGGTGCTGCATGTGTATACTTATATCAGAGTGAGGGGGGATATAAGAACATGTAACGTAAATGTAATGATTACACATGCTGATACGGACGGAAATGAATTCGATGTTATGAATATTGTCAAACGGAATCAGTTGAGAGGAAAGTTCAGTTTTTACCAGGGACCGCAAATAAGAGTTATGAATGCTAATTTCAACTAAAAAAAATCAATGTGAAGGAAACATGCTACAGTAAAATGGTAAACACCTAAATTCCAATTTTAGCCGGAACTATTGATATCAGAAAAAACTTCTACTTTCAATTTATAAAATAAAAATCATAAATAACTCTTATTTTTAATTTTTATTAAAAAAAGTCAAAAATAATCGTTAAAACTCAATTTTTAAATTGTGAAATAACTCTTATTTTTGATTATTTTTCCATAAAAATCAAAAATAAGAGTTATTTATGATTTTTATTTTAAAAGTTGCAAAAAAGTTATTCCGTAACTTTTATTTTAAAAATCAAAAAAAAAAAGTTAAAGTGTATATCTTTTAAACCAAGTGGTGGATTTTCAAAATTTAAAAATATTCTTGATCTATGACTCGAGACCTTTCATATGATGCATAACATGTCCTTGAAGGACGAAATTAAGGATCCGACTATTTTCTATTATATTTCATTTTTTCTTCTATATTCGTTGCAGTAATATATGTAGTAATTATTGGCACACAAAATACCAGTTGATACTAAAAATAATAAAAAAATACCAAAAAATACTCAAAATCACAAAAATACTAAAAATCGCAAAAATATATAAAAAGATTTGTTAATTAATTTTAAGGGTTTTAATCTCGGTTGATTGGTTTGCGACTTTCATATTCACTTTTGTTCATGAGACTGCCAATCTCTATCAAGAGATATAATTTTGTTGAAAAACTCATCGAGCGAAGTTTTTGTGTAACTGGTGTAACTGTAATGTAATCAGTGTTGCCAAAACAGATTTTTTTCATGTCAGTGCTAATTTAGCCTTTATTTTTTTTTGGCTTTTTTTTTAAATATATGTAAACTTTAACTAATTTGACGCATAAAGTATTTTTAATCATGATTATCACGATTACATTTAAACATAATTAAAATTGTTTTGAGCATCACAATTTGATGATTAACTCTGAGAGCATATTGGATTTTCGTACTATTCCCCATTTAAGCACAGCTATTTTACATCCCAAAAGTTGCCAACACTGCTGTTAATGTACCGATACTCGCGGTCCAGTTACAGTTCATTCCCAATTGGTGTTATCTCTTCATTGATCGAGAGCCAAAGGTTTTAGCTAACTAACTAAACAAAACACATTTCTTGTGCATTATTCTTTCGTAACGCGTGGTGTCGAGTAAATTTTTAAAAATGGGCCGCAAGCAAGACTATATTCTTCGGAAATTTTTCAATTTTGAATTGGATAGAAATGCAAATGTGTGCAAGATATGCCAGCGTGTTTTCAAGGGCAACTATATTACCAATTTGAAACGCCACTTGCTCGATGAGCATATTTCTCAGTACGAGAATGGAATTAGTGAGCAAGGAAAAAGTGAGCCCAGTGAAAAAAAGAAAAAAATTTCGGTTACCTACGCCACAAATGAAGTCAAGGATGCATGCGTTCAGCTAGTAACGATGGAGAAAATGCCGTTTGCTGTGCTGGACTCTGAGCCGTTCAAGAAGCTGACATGCCAAATTTTTTCCGGATTGGAGATGAGTCCCATAACATCCCGAAATATAATGGAGCACGTGGCGGAAAAATTTGAAATTGTCAAGGCATCTATTATAAAGGCAATGCAGCTGAGACTAATTTCCCTCAAGCTTGACATCGCATCAAGGCATAGTAGAGGCATCTTGGGAGTGAATGCTCAGTTCTACGAGAACAAGACGATTAAGATTGTTACACTTGGAATAATCGAGCTAAACAAGAAGCATACCGCCACCAATCTCAGTGCTGAGATCGAAAATATTTTACAATAGTTCAGTTTGATGAAAAACCAAATTTATTCCATTACATCGGACAATGGTCGAAACATCATAAAATCTATGCGACGAACGCCCCCTAAATTCGAAATATTTCCTAGGCTTTTAATTTCTAATGAATTCTTACCTCAGCCCTTTATTGACGTTCCTACGAGGTGGAATTCGACGTTTGAGATGCTTCAACGCCTTCTTCTGTTTAAGAACTTCAGTGAGAACAGCGTTAGTGAGTGGCTTCAATTGACTGAAGCAGATTGGGCTGAAGTTAATGAACTCGTCGAAGCACTAAAACCTATCTATTTTGCCACACAAAAGCTGCAGAGAGAGCAGCTGTATTTTGGCTATTTTTACAAGATTTGGTTAGAGCTTACGTTGACAGTGAAAGCCATGAAAAACACACACAGTGTAGCATTGCAACAGGCAATCGAGAAGAGAGAAGAGGCTTTAACGAGCTGCGAATTGGTCTCTTCAGCCATCAATTTGGATCCCAGGATGCGAAGGATTTTTCTTCAAAATCCAATTAAACTTATCTGTGCAAGAAACCATTTGGCTAAACTTTTTCGACAAATTAATGGTCTTGCAAAGAAAGTTAGTATGATTAATAACGTCTAATATGCACTTGTTTTGTTTATGTGAGCTTTGTGATTTATATAATTCTCATTGCAGGACGAACTATCACCAACAACAAACTTAAATTCGTCACAGCCCGCTGCGTATTCTTTGGAACAGCCTTCAACAAGCCAGTTCTCGATCGCGTCGCAGAGCACTTGCTCATTGCTAAATGATTTCCTGAATTCCATTGCTGTTGCTTCAGGCAATGAGGAATCAGATGAAGACGGTGAAAATGAAGTTCAGCTGGCAATTAATGAAATTAACAGTTATTGTCCGAAGCCAATTGATATTAACGAAAATATTATGACATATTGGGAGGATAAAAAATTCATATATCCCCGTTTATATCAGTTGGCAAAGGTTATTCATTGTGTTCCTGCAACACAAGTCAGCGTCGAAAGGGCATTTTCAGCACTGAAACTTGTGCTATCCGACTTGCGATGCAATTTGTCACCAGTAAATCTTAAACAAATTATGTTTTTAAAACTAAACAAAACAGATTAAAATTTAAGTAAACTTTAGGTTAAATATTTCATTATAATAAATAAAAATATTTGTTTTGAAAGAATTTTTTATTTTTTTTTTTATTTTTTTTTTTTTTTTTTTTTTTTTTTTTTTTTTTTTTTTTTTAGTAGTAGTAGTAGTAGAAATTTTATTTTGGCTCATAATAGGCATGGCGATTTGCCGTTAGCCTAAAGCCGTTTTGCTTCTGTTGTAATGACATATTTTCGTTTACTCTTAATATTAATAGTACATACAATTACATAAAATTTATTTAAATTTATATCCTAAAGGCAACATAGAAAAGATAAAAAGATAGCAGATTTTACCTACGAGAATTTCATTTATAAATACTCGCATATAATTTGGTCCCTATATTTAAGCGCGTCTCTTATGTATAAAGCCAAATTCAACCAGTTCCTTCCGTTTAGCACCGTATGGCATTCCTCCTCAGTCAGTCTTGGTTTTCCCATGTAGGCGATCCTCAGTTCCTGCAGCATCGGGCATCTTCCCAGAAAGTGCCGAGTGTCTTCCCGTTCTCTCAAATTGCACAATGTGCAAAGACTGTCTTCGGCTTGATGATGCGGTCTGTAGTTAAGCTGCAGCATTTCCACTCGAGCCTTGAAAATATACGAAATCATGTTTGATCCAATAGCGTCTTGAAAGTAATTATTTTCAGCCATGTTGTATCTTAACTTTGAGTAAGTGTTTCTCGTAACGCTCTGTCTCGCTTCAGTTTCCCATCTTTGCCGCATCGTACATTCTATACTACGTATTAGCCTGTTTTGTTGTACTTCCCACTGATTGGGATTTTCAAGAGTCATCGCAGTCCCGAACTCCTGTGCCAAACTTATCCACTGGCGAAACTGTTGCGACTGGGTCGCAAGCAGGTGCTTTGCAATCATTTTCGGGTATCTTTGTGCAGGCATGTCGAATATTTTTTTAAAGTAACTAAAATGAAGTTGCAGAGTGTAGGTGAATAAGGGCGGCAAACCAGTTTCTAAATGAATCGCGTAGTTTGGTGTGTTTTGCGGTAGCTGGAAAATCCTTTTAATAAAAAACCTTAGACTGCGTTCAACGTCTTCATATTGAAAACATCCCCATACTTGTGATGAGTAGCACGTAATCGCCTTGGCAGTCGCCTGGTACATTCTGTATTTGGTGCTGGGATTGACATTTTCCGGCTTAGAAGAGTATTCCATGTGCTTCCTATCGCTGCTCGCGTGTCTTTCAGCTTCAGTTCAGCGTGTCTGTCAAACTGCATATTACCAGTGAGAGTCACTCCTAAGTATTTGAAAGACTTTACGATTTCCAGCGGTGATCCATTTAGGGTCCATGATTCGTTGCTCGCTTGTCTCCCTCTGTTATCACGTACCACCAGTACCTTGGACTTCTCGATGTTAATCTTTAAGTTCCAAGTGTTGCAATATTCCTGTGTGGCATTTATCATGTTTTGCAATTGCGTGGGACTTTCTGCCAGCATGACCATGTCATCAGCATACATTAGGACTTTAAAGGTGTGTCCACCCATTTTGACTCCTCCTGGGAGGACCTCAGCAATGTCGTCTACAAAGAGGGCAAAGAGCAGCGGGCTGAGTAGGCAACCCTGCTTAACACCTTGATTCGTCGCGAATTCTTCCGATAATGTGTATCCATCCCATACCGTAGTAGTGTTGCCACTGTACAGGCCTCTCAAGATTTTGATCATTTTTGCCGATATACCCTTGTTTCTCAACTTATAAAGAAGTTGTTCTCTATTTATTGTATCGAATGCTGCTCGAAAATCTATAAAAAAACATGTACATCTTTTTTTGTTCTGCCGGTACTCTGTTGCAAGTGACGTCAATACAAAAATGCTATCCACAGTCGAGTATCCTTCTCTAAAGCCCATTTGATTTTCGCTTAGCGCTTGATTTCGACCAATAAAGCTTGTCAGACGGGCAAGTAACACTGAAGAAAAATTTTCATCGTTGCGTTTAAGAATGAAATTCCTCTGTAATTCTGTGCTTCTTTTGGGTTGCCTTTCTTAAAAATTGGAAACAGAATGCTAGTTCGGAAGCAACTCGGTACGTTGGCAGAATCAAAGATTCTGTTAAAGGCGTCTTTGAGATACTGTATGAATTTTGGGGTTGCGTTAATCAAAAACTCAGCAGGTACGCGGTCTGTACCCGGCGCTTTATTAGGCTTACTTTTATTGACAGCACAGCAGATCTCTTGGGTAGTAAATTCACAATCAAGTTCTTCCACTACATTGTTTGGCATTTCTAGTATCATTGTGGTGGTTTGACAATTTTCATATAGAAGGCTCTGGAAATATTGCGCCAATTCCGCAGCTTCGACTTCAATATTTCTTCTCCCCGTGTCTCCATTAAGCTTCCTCACTAGGTTCCAAAAAGATTTTCCGTCCTTGACTTTTCCAATTTCCCACTCCATCCTTTTGAAGTAGCACTTCTGTTTTTCTTTGCATATGTTCTTATAGAGAGCGTTCGCATGATGATAGATCCATTTGTCTTCTGCCCGTATTTGATTTCGTAGCCTTTTTGAGCGCTTTTTGTGATTATGTGCTTCTTACTTATTGAGCTTTTATTTTTAGTATTTAGTCCATTATAGTCTGAAGTTTTTTTCGTGGGTTTTTTAAGGGAAGCGGTTATCGGTAAAGAAAAAAAAAAAAAAGGAAAAAAGGTTTTTTTGTTGGATAACCCCAAAGATATTTTTTTTAAAAATAAAAGCGGGTTTAATTTTATTTTTTTTTTCAAGTTGTTTTCAAGAATATTTATAAATTTTGAAAATCCACCACTTGGTTTAAAAGATATTCACTTTAACTTTTATTTTTGATTTTTAAAATAAAAGTTACGGAAATAACTCTTATTTGCAACTTTTAAAATAAAAATCATAAATAACTCTTATTTTTGATTTTTTTTTGAAAAAATCAAAAATAAGAGTTATTTCACAACTTTTATATAAAATTGAATTTTAACGATTTTTTTTTGACTTTTTTAATAAAAATTAAAAATTATTATTATTTCGTAACTTTAAAATAAAAATTCGAATATAACTGTTAATTTGCAATTTTTATTTTAAAACTTATAACAGTTACGGTCCCTGGTTTTTACAGCAATAAGAAAACCACCACCTAAACGATTTTGGCGATCTCGACGAAAAATTGAGTAGTTGCTGACAAAGAGTTCGCAATCAGAGACAGAGGAGTTGAGCCACGTTTCAGTGAAAGCAATAACGTTAGCTTCAAAAGAGACACTATTATACAATTGGCGAAGTTTACCTAGAAGACTGTTCACATTCTGATAGTGAACACAGAAGGACGACCTTAGTTTTTTGAATGGCCATTAGCAGCAACAGGCTTCGAGGTTTTTGGTCTGTCTTCGAACTCAAATACAAGGGTATGCTCAGGCCAGATAGTATGATCAAGAACCTTACTAAGAAGTGACTCAGGAAGTGATACTTTAAATGAAGACATGATTCTATTCCCTTTAAATTTGAACTTTCTGATATTAAAATCAGAAGCAGGGGCATTAAGGTAAGTGCATAAGTGATTTCTAACATCATCTTCAGTCGCATAAAGCATTAAACGGGATACAAATATTGATTTCCTAGGCGAGATGCTTGTTAGAGGCACGGTCTTCCTGGGAGCAACACTAGTCAAAGGTCGAGTAGTCCCAGGTGCAGAAGATAGTAGGAGCCGCGATCCATCAGATTGTGGGGCATTAGCAGCAACATTAGCAATTGAGATGGCTGATGATTCCGCGGTATTGAAGTGAGCCGGATCAGAAACAGTGGTAGTCATCACAGCAGTTGTAGATGCAGCACCTGGATCAGGGACAGGGAGAGTACTGCCAGTCCCATATGATAATTGTGCACCAATTGTTTCGGGGCTGTTCACAATTGGCGTCCTCTGGGCAGCAGATAAGTTAGGCGACACAGCAGGAGAGTTGGATGGCTCTGTCTCTGTAATTGTTGAAAGATTAGTAGGCTTTCCACGCTTTTTCCTCTTAGTAGGAGAATCACTTGTACGACGTGTTTTTATGTCTTTAACATGTGATTCATCAGACAGAAACTTAGCATGAAGATCACGGATGAACCGCTTAATGTCAGCTTCAGTGTCCCGGCAGTCCCAGCAGGTCCAGTTGAGCCCATCTCCTTCCTTTATAAGGTCAACCACACGGCTACCGGTAGCACCAAAGTTTGCACAGGTGGTATGAGCTGTGTTGGTACAAAGCCAGCAGTAGGCATAGATTTGGCGTGCAGATATTTTGTTGTTAAATACACAACGTTTAGCACAGCAGGTTGCCATTGGAGTTGTAAAACGAAAGCTCAATGTGCAAAACAGAAACGCGATTAGATTGAAACGAAACCAAAATCTATTTATATCATGCGAGCGCAACAAGTAAAAAAGCACCGTTAAAGTTTGGCTTTGATGTGAGAACGCGAGCGAGACACAGTTAAGAAATAGAGAGATCAAGAGAGTAGCACTAAGCTTGGAAGTGCAATTTAAGTGGCGAAATCCAAAAAGCAAAAATAAATGCCGAATGAATGCAAGCGCATATAAATGTTTATTTATTGACTGATTAAACAATGTCACTGACTTTAGATAGATTTAGATAGAGAGAAGCTTGGCTTGGCCCCGTTGGAGGAGCTGTATAGCCAGTTTTACCTTTTTTAACAATAGTTAATGACTGTTTATTTATTTAATAGGCGGGAGTGAAAAATTTGGCTTCGCGAGCAAACGAGTAGTGATAAAGCTAATAATCAATAATTTTTGTGTTATTTCCACTGGAAGTATTTTTGGCCGCCATCGCCATACAAGACCGACCACTGTGCAGCGCAAGGTATTTTGTACACGAAGAGCAAAATAGGAAAACTTGACAAAAATAATATAATTTACAAAATACCTTGCGCTGGTGACGGGACAAATGTATGCGAGAAAGTATACATTGGTACGACTAAAACAAAACTAAAGATCAGAATATCCGGTCACAAGTCTGACATAAAAAGAAGGAATGAGACAACAATCAATCCAAAAAACAGCACTTGCGGCCCATTGTACTGAGAGCAGACACTCCTCTGACGTAACAGCTGTAAGCTGAACAAGAACAAGAACAACATTACAACAAACGGTTTACCTTGGAAATGCTCCACATGATATCCACACCAATACATAGAAGGATGAACTCCAAACAAGATACAGAAAATTGCGCGCATTTATACAGACATTTACTTGACCACAACAGCTAAAAAATCCCAAATAAAAAACATAGGTCGATAGCAACCAGGTCCATAACAACAGAAAGATTTTTCTTCAAAATAAGGCTTTTCTAAATCCAAGGGATACTTTTTCTTATTATAAGAAATATTTTTCTTCAAAATAAGGCTCCTTAGACATAAAGGCGATTTTTCTTAAATATAGTAAATATTTTTATGAGTGTGGAACGCACGTCTGTTGTCTTTGAGCGGAAGATGGAAAAGAAAGGGTGACCGTAGCTTGGCTGTGAGGGCAAATAACGAGCTAACGCCAATATCGGTTGCCATGCCAACTCGTGCGAATTTGCACTGCTTGCTCGGTGTGGCTGTCGTGGGAGTTAAAACGGTTACGCACAACAAATATTCAAATTTAAATGAACGCAACCCTACACAGTTGTCACATTTTCTGCAATGCTTTTGTTCTGTGAAGTGATTTTGTTCTTTCGTTGCTGTATTTGGGTAATTTTGGGTAAAAGGACGCGAAAGCCGTTTTGAATTAGGTTTACCACCATTTCAATCGTTATGGATTTTCAGATTTTTGAATATCTACTTCATGTTTCATATCGACTGGAAATAAAAACGTCGAATGACGGAAGCACGGCGAGAAAAAAAGCAGGAGGTAGTGTCTGAAATTACTGGCATCAAGAAAGAATTAATTGGCAGATGCGCAACATTATTGCAGCCTATGTCTTCAGGATACAAAATAAATGCTGAACAATTTAGAATATATGCGTTTAATATAGACTAAAATCTGATTGAGATGTTCCCCCTCCAGTTCACAAAATTTTAATGCACGCTAAAGATGTCACTGGGCAAAGAACTTTACCTTATAAACCAAAAACCAATTTAATGAAATCTGTTTTTCAATTAATAGAACAATAAACCTGTAGAGTATTAGGTTGGAAACATTCACAATATTTTATTATGTATCGCTATTACAAATTAATTTCTTTCAAAAAAAAAAATTCGGAACATTTTTTACAGTGTATAACCACTTTCTTTTAAAACCATTTTAATATTTTATATCACTTATATTTCAAGTTTCAGACCGCTAACTCTTTCGTAAGTATTTTTGGGCGCACTCTCCATATAAGCGCAACCACTGTGCGATGCCTCGAATTTGGTCATATCTCGGTGAACTATAGAAGCAGACACAATTACACAAAATCCTGCTATAACTGCAGCGGGGAAAAACACTTGGCCAGCAACTGTAAAGAAAGCAGTGGAGCTGCCCATCCTCAAATTCTAAAGGCCAAGCACTTCTGGAGGCCTTTGCTGCGCTTGACATTACACTGCTTAACAATGGTGCAAAGCAGACCTACTATAAGGCGGGCAGACTCTCAATCATCGATCTCACGTTTGTAAGGAGCAACCTTCTCCCACGGAGCAGCTGGGAAGTAAGCGAAATATACACTGGAAGTGACCATATGGCCATTATCAGCACACTGCAACAATCTTGCAGCACAGTTAATGGATGCTCAGCCAAAATGCGATATAAGGTCGAAACTCTGGATACGGAAATTATCCCCATCCACATGGATGGTTTCACCACTCATGGGTCAGCCAATGATAGAGCAGATCAAATGGCGGTGCAACTAAAAGCTGTATGCTACTGTGCGATGCTTCTAAAAGGCCGTGGACTACCGAAGAGGAGCCCAAAATACTGGTGGACGGGGGAAATAGCAAAGTCACGAAAGTAATGCCTACGTGCGAGAATAAGATATCAGGAATCACGTCGTCTACAAGATCCAAAAAAGTGGCTTACATTGCAGGAGTGCTTTAGGGAAAAAAGACGAGTTTTAAAAAGAAAAATTGAGGAGGCACAGCGCGAATGCTTTAAAAAGATTTGTAGCGACCTTGATGACAATATCTCTGACCTCGCATATAAGCTGGCGATGAAAAAACTTAAGGTTAGCAACCGGTCTTCGCCAACATGCCATTATCAGATGGCGCACATAGTAGAGGAATCGTTTCCACCCCAAGCTCTGCGAACGCAGCGGACACAGTACAGGCCACAAACACCGGATTGGCAAGGAACGACACAGGAGGAAGTACTTGTAGCAGCGAGTGCTTTCAACGACGACAAAGCGAAAGGACCAGATGGTGTCCCCAACAAGGTACTTAAATTAGAAGCCAAAGCCAATCCTCAGTCATTCGTTGACCTATTTGATGCCTGCCTATCAGAAGAAATCTTCCCGGATAGGTGGAAAAGGCAGAGGCCGGTCATAAACCCTAAAGGAGCAACCTTAATGGAAATTGCATCGGCATATAGACCAATATACATGCTGGACACCACGGAAAAAATGCTAAAACGAATTATCCAAAAACGACTTAGGAAACATGGATGTCCTCCCTGCAATATGGATTCCGGAGGAGACGATCGACCATCCACGCCATTGGCAAGTTGCACGATATAGCAAGCCAGGCCATTGAAGGGAAGCGTTGGAGGTATGGTGGCAAGGAGTACTGCCTGGTTGTCACACTTGACATAAAGAATGGGTTTAACTCGGCAGGGTGGCATATACTACTTGCTGTCGATACCATAGGTGTCCCATCATACCATACATAGGCCATACATCATAGAGAACTAGCTCAGCAACAGGGTACTCATCTATGAGACCGACCAGGGCGAAAAACAGTACATCATCACTAGAGGTGTACCTAGGTTATGATACCTATGGGTTATGATCGATCACAGGTTAATCTTTAGGGAACACTTGGCGTATGCTAGTCAAAACGCAGGCTTAACGGCGACGGCCTAAGCCAGAGTCATGGCCAATATAGGAGGCCCTAAACAGCTTAGACGGAAACTACTCGTAGGCGTTGTTAGCCCAACACTGTTATACGCGGCCCCTATCTGGGCACAGGCCACTCGATATGACTCATACGTACGAGGGGCAAACGTAGCGCGCTGGCTCTGCGCACTTAGAGCTATATGTGCGTTCAGAACAGTGTCGAATGATGCAGCATTGGTAGTGGCGGGCCTGATCCCGTTTGACCTGAAGGCACAAGAGGCCGCAAAAATTTTAAAAGGAAGAAGAAACGTTAATGTTGGGTCAATCCCTACTTGCGCGGGGAAGATGTGCCACTTCTGTAAGTAATCACAATGAAATACATCCCATAATAAAAATATTATTTATAATACAGTTTCAAAACATGGTGGAAAATCCCTCTGTGTTTTTTGAAAATTTTCACATGGGCATCGGACGGTTTAGGGGAACTCTTCAATTTGTTGCAGTTTCATTTGGCCCCAAAAAGATACAGTCGACCCGATATCATATTTCTTCAAGAGAAGTTGGCTATAATTGTGTTTTCAATGCTTACACAGCCTAAATACTAATAATAATAATTATATTAAAGGTAACTCGCTTCGGGAGATATACAGCGGCATATTGCTTCTGCCTACCGGATGAGCAAGAAACGCTTGGGTTGACCAGGTACGCAGATGAGTTCGAGTCTCTGTGGAATTTTCCGAATTGCCTTGGTAAAAGCACCGCATCATACTGGAAGTGTTTTTTATAATTAAAAAATAGGTATTGTTATACCCGTTACTCGTAGAATAAAAAGGGTAACAGGCAGAAGGAATCATTTCCGACCATATAAAGTATATATATTCTTGATGAGCATCAACAGCCGAGTCGATATAGCCGTCCGTCTGCCGTCCGCCGTTCGTCTGTCCGACCGACCGCATGAACACCTAGATCCAGAGACTAGACGGCTAGGCAACTATGTAGCCACGCCCACCCCCCCAAATTTTATTCTTGATCAGCATCAACAGCCGAGTCGATATAGCCATGTCCGTCTGTCCGTCCGTCCGTATGAACAAACAGATCTCAGAGATGGTAAGAGATAGAGCTTTGACATGTATGGGACAAATGCTTCTTATACTTGCAGGCAGATCAAGTTTATTTTCAATTTTTGCCACGCCCCTTCCCGCCCCCGCAATTTTGAAAAAAGTCATATCTCCGACAGTTTTATAGATAGATGATTCGTACCTTCTAAAGATAGGTAAACATTGGCAATATGTATCGATTTGCCGAAGAAATGATAAAGATCGGATGAGCGCTTCTCAAGTTATGAGAAAAAAGTGTAATTAAGACGCCTCCTACGCACACGCAAACAACACCGCATTGCATGCATCAAAGAGAGAGAGAGAGAGAGAGAGAAACTTAGAGATGAGCACAGTGGCAGCGACGCATTTAGCATATACACCGGGTACAGAGTATGTTATAATCGGGCTTGACCGACTTTCTCACTTGTTTAAGATATCGAGTTCAAATTTGGAACTTAAATTTATATTCGCAATAACTACAGTCGCAGAAATTAAGATCGGATATAAAATTGCCGAGTTAAAAAATGTTGCATACTTTTCGGATACTTTTCGGAACTAACCTTTAAATAGAAAACGTTGGAGATGTGCCCACATATGTGGGACCAACATCGGCCAACGTCCTAGATCTAACTCTGACCCTAGGGAATAGTACTCAGGCATCAGAATGGAGAGTCCTCGATAGAAACTCCTTCTCAGACCACAAGTACATCCAATTTAAGATCGAGTTTAACCACAACCAAACCAGAAACGTCTATAGGAACCCCCGGAACACAGACTGGGAGAAGTACCTTAGAACGGTAGAGTCAAAACTACCAAAGCCAACGAGTATCTGCTCGGTAGGCGACATTGAGAGGTCCGTGGAGACGCTCACATCCAACCTAACCGAAGCATACAAAACCTCATGCAAACTCACAGTTAGCAAAAGGAGAACCAGACCCCCCTGGTGGACCCCAGCGCTGAAAGATCAGAGGAAGGACGTGCAAGAAATCTTCAAACTCGCCAAACAAGCGGATGAGCAAATAATCTGGGAGGAATACAAGATTAGACTTCGCGTCTTCAAAAAAGAAGTACGGAAGGCAAAACAAAACTCATGGAGAAACTTCTGCTCCAGCATAGAGAAGGTCTCCGAAACAGCTAGACTCGGGAAACTGCTTTCAAAGCAGCCACCCATGCAGAGTCAGCTTATAACGAGCGATGGACACTGGACGGAAAGCAGCAGAGAAGCGACACGCGCTCTACTTGATGCGCACTTTCCAGGCTTCACTGTAGTCACTGAGACAGATACGCCTCAAGACCTACACACGCAACAAGCCAACATCCCAGATAATATCATTACTCCAGAAAAGATCCGATGGGCGATCGACTCGTTTGCGAGTTACAAATCCCCAGGGCTAGATGGAATATTCCCAGCCATGCTAAAAACGATCAAATGCGCAATCGTCTCATGGCTACAATCCATTTTTATAGCATGCTTGAGGTGGAGGGAGCTATGTACCTGTGGCTTGGAGGACAGCACGCGTTGTATTCCTGCCCAAAGCAGGGAAATGCAGTGACGTGCAACCAAAAGACTACAGGCCCATTAGACTCACATCATTCCTGCTCAAAACAATGAAAAAACTTCTGGACCTCAATATAAGAGAAGGCATGAACCTGACCTTGGATGGTAACCAGCACGCTTACACGAAAGGGAAATCGGTGGAAACAGCGCTACACTCCCTAGTAGCCACCATCGAGAAGGCACTGTACCATCAGGAATTTGCCCTGGGAGCATTTCTTGACATTTCGGGTGAATTTAACAACGTCACTACAGAAGCAATAATGCGGAGTCCTGTCACCTCTTCTATGGAACCTTGTGGTCAACGAACTACTTCAAAAATTTCGCAGGAAAGCACCCAAGATAACCGCATATGCCGACGACATAAGCATAATTATCATGGGAAAATGTCCATCGACTGTCAGCTCAATCATGGACTCTACTCTCAGAGAGATACTAAAGTGGGCCACAGAAGCCGGACTTAGCATCAATGCGGAGAAGACGGACCTCATTCTCTTCACCAAGAGATACAAGGTACCGCAATGGACTCCACCCACGATAAATGGAACACCGCTAACGCCAAAAAACAACGTAAAATACCTTGGAGTAGTAATCGATAGTAAACTATCCTGGAGACTCAATGTGGAGGAAAGGGTGAAAAAGGCAACCAATGCGCTATATGCATCCCAGAAGATGCTAAGCAGCACTTGGGGCCTATCACCAAGCCTAACGCACTAGCTCTTCATATCTGTTATACGACCGATACTACTACACGGTATATTGGTATGGTGGCAAGCCACAGAGAAGTCCACATATCTAAAGCTGATGGAAAAGGCCCAGCGGTAGGCACTGGTCTGCATAACGGGGGCGCTGCGGTCTACTCCAACAAAAGCACTGGAACACATCCTAGGTGTCCACTCCCTGGACATCCAAGCACGCCTCACTGCGCACAGGACTGCCCAACGTCTTTGCGAGGCAGGCACCATGGCTCTACAAAGCTATGGACACAGCACAGTGGGTAGAGAGATCAACAGTAGCACGGATCCCAAGAACCAACTTTACAGGCGCATCAGCATTACTGGGACCAGGAGACTGGCGTACAGGACTGGCCCAGGAAGCAATGCACCTTTTCACGGACGGCTCAAAGATGGCCTCAGGAGTCGGAGCCGCCGTGTACTGCAAGGAACCAGAATTGAGACTCTCCTACAAACTGCCAAACCACTGCACTATATTCCAGGCGGAAGTCTTCGCTATAAGGATAGCAGCTGAATTGGCAGAATTACACGCACCAAACGATCAAAAAAATATACGTAGACAGCCAAGCGGCAATCAAAGCAATGCAGAGTCACGCCATCAACTCCAAAAATGTTCTGGCAAGCAGAGAAGCAACAGATTCCCTCAGCACCTCCAGCAAGGTGCAAATCTACTGGATTCCCAGCCACCAGGGCATTGATGGAAACGAAATGGCGGACACACTTGCAAAAGCCGGGGTCGCACTTAGCCAAGAAGCAACACTAAACATACCCATCTCCCTACAGACGCTATACAGCAAGATGGAGGAGATAGCGGAGAAAGAAGCAGAGGAAAAGTGGAAGAACACGACTGGCTGCAGAATTTCTCTCATGTGCAAGAAGAGAGACAAAAAACTAACGCACTAGACGCTGCAGCTCCACAGCAGAGACTGCTTATAGGCATATTAACTGGTCACTGCCTAGCAGCCGCTCACGCGATAAAGCTAGGCATCACGACAGCAGACAACTGCAGGAAATGTAAGGAACCCGGAGCAGCAGAAACTCTAGAACACCTCATATGCAGCTAACCAGCAATCGCCACGACAAGACTAAAACATCAGCACTACCCAAGTTTCACCTCTCTAAAAGAGGCGGCCAAGAATTACCACAAACAACTATGGGCATTTGCCAAAACGTCAAAAATCCTCCAGGATTTCTAAAGGAAATGGTACCCTAAAAAGCACCCGGGCTCACTAAGGACCATAAGGTCTATGTGTGGCCCCCCTACAAGGGGCCAGCCGGAAATACCTACCTACCTTTCGGATGTTTCCACTCGGAACACAGAACTCTTTTAAACATTTCTTCTCATGAGTACGGGGATATCGAAGTCGGTTAGAGCCGACTTTAACTTACGCTCTCGTTAATATTTAAATTGCTTTCATAACTTTTCAACAAATTATTTTAAACTATATAAAAAGAATTCCACTCAATCGCCATTTTGGGAGTTTGCAACGCGTCGTATTCCTGGACTTTCGGGATGACAAAGTTATTAACGGATGCCCCACTCCATATTACGTTGTAGCTGACGATGCGTTTCCTTTGTCCAAGCACATAATAAAACCCTTCGGCTCCAAAATATATCAGAGGAGGAGCGGATTTTTAACTATCGCCTTAGTAGAGCACGTAGGGTCATTGAAAATTCGTTTGGAATTTTAAGCTCCAAGGGGCTCGCAGTGCAGCGAACATTGCTATATTCATGGAAAGTGGGATCAAAGCATTTTTATCATCGGCCAGAAAAGTGCCTAACAATTCCAGAGCTAGGCCCTGGCTGCCATTTGGCTCAATGGATTTTGAGCGAGATGAGGAATCTTTCTTCTTCTGAAAGAAAGACAAATACAATTATAACAACATACAATTAAATTCAATTTTAATACGTACATAAGATTAGCTGCTCTGGCTACATGAAGGTCTAAGGCTCACAGACTCGTTCGGATCGGAATATTCTCCCACTCGTCCTTTAAGAACTGCAAGTCTGTTGCTTTTTCCAATTCTTCTGGCGGTCTTGATAAGTCAGTGCTGAAAGTGCTACAAATAAATATTTATATTTATTTATTAATGTAAAGAAAGTCGTAACTATTCAAATGTCACACTTACGTCCTCTTCTTTGAAAAGTCTGGCAAAAATGCTATATAGTCGAGAACTCCCACTGCACTTTCAACGCAGAGACAACATCGCCACCGTCACTGCCACTTTTAGTCTTTGTCTGCGCTTGCTTACGTTGGTAGCGAAATTTTTCCCGCAGCGAAATCCATGCTTCTTTACACTCGCTGCCTGTTTAATAATAAAAATAGATTAGTTTGTTGGCGGAACAATTTCACTTCGCCCATCGAACTTCGATATCATCCCGCGCTCTTTTAATAAAACTAAATTGCTGTGACCCTTGTCAGTAAGGTTCCACAACAATCGTTTCTCCTTTTACAGCGCCCATCAGCTTAATTTTCTCATCTCACGAAAAAACCTGAAAGCGTCGTCTTTTTGAGCTGCTCATTATAC
Organism: Lordiphosa stackelbergi; assembly: GCA_018904235.1. Taxonomy (NCBI): domain Eukaryota; kingdom Metazoa; phylum Arthropoda; class Insecta; order Diptera; family Drosophilidae; genus Lordiphosa; species Lordiphosa stackelbergi. The sequence goes on from JAEIFU010000162.1 coordinate 52,305, forward strand.
CCGTTACTCGTAGAGTAAAAAGGGTATAGTAAAGTCGTGCAAATGTATGTAACAGGCAGAAGGAATCATTTCTGACCATATAAAGTATATATATTCTTGATCAGCATCAACAGGCGAGTCGATATAGCCTTGTCCGTCCGACCGTCCGTCTGTCTGTATGAACACCTAGATCTCAGAGACTAGAAGAGCTAGAGCAACCAAATTTGACATGTAGACTCCTATTGTCTGCACGCAGATCAAGTTTGTTTCAAATTTTCGCCACGCCCACCCCCGCCCCCACAATAGAAAATGTTGAATAACTTTCACATTTTTTAAGATATCGAGTTCAAATTCGAAACCTAAATTTATATTCGCCATAACTACAATCGCTGTTAAGATCGGATATAAAATGGCCGAGTTAAAAAATGTTGCATACTTTTTGGATGTTCCCAATCAGGAACTCTATTAAACATTTCTTCTCACGAGTAACGGGTATATGACTTGCCAAAACAAAAAACTCTATATAAAAAAACTCACAAAAATTTTTGTGCCAAAGCCCTTTGGCAGTCTCTTTGGTGGCAGTACACACTTCCAACAAAAACGTCTCATTAAATACCGATAAAATACTAGATCCGTATTTTCTGTATCGTTATCGATAGCTCCCTGAATAATTAATTTTAATTATTTCAAGAGGTATCGCATATTGTCGATACACAAATATGCGTAATCGGATGAAATTTGAATAATTTTCCCATCAATGATTGAGCGCAATTTTTAAAGCAAGCTACAAAACATCGTGAGACTTGAACCAAATTTAAACTGGGCAATAATTATGAACTTAATCATTACTAAGGTATCATACCTGCTCATCAGGCTCCGTAGCCAGGGGTGGGCCGTGAAGAACGCATCTTAATCATTTGTATTTTTTTTTCAACCAAAACAACCTCTAGGCATTGTGGCCAAACTGCATACATCTAATCTGGTCACCTGTCCCCCAAAAGAATTGTGACTTTTGGTATTTTTTTGCAAGTCTTTGTTGAGCAAGACTTAATTACCTTCGTTTTTTACGTTTAGTTGCATTTTATTAGGGTGATTAAAACGTTAGGCAGAAAGGTCTATCGATGGGCCAACGCGTATGAGTAATTACCGGGGGACTTGGGAAAGGGGGAGGGGAGGAAAAGTTTTTTAAAAAAAAAATCGCGGTTAATTTGTTATTTAAAAATATGAAGAAAGATGAAAACAAAAAAAAACTCTTCCTGATTACCTCGAGAAATACATCACCTTTAAAATGCGTATCAACTTTTTTGGATCGGCTCGGTAGATTTTGAGTTCTGATGTACACGAACTTTGTTGAGAATATGAATTTGAATAGCAGCGCAATGTGTCTCCTCTTTGGAGCATTCCCATCACTAGTTGTCGATGGTTGTTGTATTTTGCTTTGTGCGTCGTAGTTGATCGACGCTCCCATCTTTCATTTTGTCTCAGTCACAAATAAAAGTTACAACTAATAGGTTATGGGCCCAGGACGCTGCGGTAAAAAGTGAATTGTTCTTGCGAAAATAAATTTCTGGACTTTTTCGATTTGGTCTCTGGCGGTAGAAATTGAATTATTCTGAATCAAGAGATAATTATGGAATTTCGTGTGTGACTCGGCTGTGAATTTGATATCAGAAAAATGAGTTCCTCAATTCACGCAATTGACAAACTAGACGACAACAATTACAGTGCGTGGTCAATTCAGATGAAAAGCGTGCTTATACATTCTGATTTGTGGTCGGTCGTCTGTGGTCGGTTAGTGAAAAATGAATCCGACAGTGAAGAGCAAAAGGCGTCTTTTGATGCAAAAGACGAGAGAGCGTTGGCCAGCTTGATGCTGTGCATCAAGGCTTCGCAGATAAACCATGTCAAACATTGTTCCACGGCGATGCAAGCATGGAATGTTTTGGCGTCGATTCATATGCCGTCTGGTCCCGCGCGACGGGTCAGCTTGTTCAAAGAATTGCTAAATTTAAAAATGGCGGAAACAGATACAGTGGCAGGTCATGTTAATAAGTTCAGCGCGATCGTTGAAAAATTAAATGAAATTCAAGTGAAAATGGGTGATGAAATGTCGTCCATTTTGTTGTTATCAAGCTTGCCAGAATCTTACGAAAATTTCGTGGTCGCAATTGAAACGCGAGACGAGTTGCCTTGTTTAAACATGCTCAAAATTAAGCTGCAAGAAGAGGGCCAAAGGCGAAAAGCAAACGAACTGCCCGAACAGTGCGAGCAAAAAGTGTTCGGATCTCGTACAGAAAACCGAAAATCGAAAGACGGAAAGCAAAAATATGAAGTTATTTGCTGGTCGTGTGGTCGTCGCGGGCACAGAGCTGCAAATTGTCGATCGAAAGAAGGTACGGGAAAGAAAAACGCCGAAAAAACTGGCACAGAGAAATCTTTATCCGTGTTCTGTTCTGGAACCAACGGCGGGTTCGCATAAAATGTGTGGTGTCTAGACTCCGGAGCCACGGCTCATTTGTGCTGTGAGAAATCGCGATTCGTGGAAATGAAAGAGCACAAAGAGCGTATTCTCTTGGCAGGGAATAATTACATTGAGGCCAGCGGGCGCGGAACTGTGAAATTAAAATGGCGCCAAAGTGAAATAGAATTGCGAAATGTACTGTATGTGAAGGATTTACAGTGTAATTTTATGTCGGTATCGAAAGCCCTAGAAAATGGGTTTGAAGTTATATTCGAAAAGAAAAGTGCGTGTATTAAAAATAATCGAGGGCAGATTATTTTGGTTGCAGAAAAGCAACATGATTTGTTTCTGTTTGAGAGCGACATGAAAAGTGATGGAAAAACATGCTTTGCCGCTCAGGTTAATTTATCAGAAATGTGGCACAATAGATTCGGACATTTGAATTTCGCGAGTCTTGAAAAGATGATTAAGAAACAAATGGTGTACGGTATAAAGCCAAATAAGTGTGGTGACATGCAGGGACATGTCTGTATTACTTGTGCGAAGAGTAAAATTTGCGTGAAACAATTTCCAAAGGCCAGTGAAAGTCGCGCAAAAGAAGTGTTGGGATTGGTGCACACTGACATTTGTGGCCCAATGAATAAGAACTCCGTGGGCGGTGCACGATACTTTGCAACATTCATAGATGACAAATCCCGCTATGTGTTTGTGTGTTTCTTAAAGACAAGAGACGAAATACTTGCAAAGTTCAAAGAATTTAAATCGTTTGCCGAAAACCAAACGGGAAGAAAACTGAAGGCGCTAAGAAGTGATAACGGTCGTGAGTACCTAAGTGGCGCATTTGAAAAGTTTTTGAAAGACAATGGTGTAAAGAGGCAGTTGACAGTACCCCACACCCCCCAACAGAACGGTGTGGCGGAGCGCGCAAACCGAACATTGGTAGAGATGGCGCGAAGCATGCTGCTGCATGCAGGTGTAGGTGAGTGTTTTTGGGCTGAGGCCATAAGAACTGCTGCTTACTACGTAATCGGTCTGAAACGGCAACTTTGCCTGGGATGACACCTTTTGAGGCATGGGCTGGAAAAAAGCCATGTGTGTCACACCTGAGAGTATTCGGGTCAAAGGCTATTGTTTTGAATAAAACGCGTTCCAAGAAATTCGCCCCAAAAGGAGTGGAGCATGTCTTATTTGGATATTCTGATACTGCTAAGGCGTATCGCCTGTATAATCCTGAGAAGCGTAGTATCTGTGAGGCCCGTGATGAAGTATTCATTGAGAATGACTTGGCACATGGTATGGATGTTGAAGCAGATGGTTCGGCTGAAGGTGCCGAAATTCAAATCATAGAATTTCAGGATGGACTGGCATGTGTTGCTGAGGATGAAAAATCAAACGAAGATGTTCTGGCAGAGGATGAAGAACATGGCGACGAAGCTTCTGTCGTCGAGCAACAGCGTGCAGAAGGAGTATCAGGTGCTGGTGAAGAATCCGAATCTGGCGAAAGGAGGGGTCGAGGCCGGCCTAGAAAAGTATATACTGGCCTACCTGGACGCCCACGTAAGGAGTACAATGTGCTCAATATTATGACTGCTGATGATGTTGCGGTCCCAAATAGCGTCAAGGAGGCGTTGAGCCTGAATCATGCTGTCGAATGGAGGTCTGCCATGGAGAAGGAGATGGATAGCCTGCGCGCCAACGAGACATGGACGTTGGTAGACTTACCCAAGGATGAGAAGGCCATTGGCTGCAAATGGGTATTTGCAGTGAAACGAGACAAATTTGGCAAGGTCGAGCGCTTCAAATCTCGTCTTGTTGCAAAGGGTTGTGCTCAGCGTTATGGCGTCAACTTCAGACTCGTCATTGCATTGGCTGTGGAAAACGGCATGTTTATGCACCAGATGGATATTTCGTCTGCCTATTTGAATAGCGATTTGCATGATGTGGTGTATATGCGTCAACCAGAAGGGTTCATCGACGAACGATACCCTAACCAGGTGTTGAGATTGCGCAAATCGTTATATGGTCTGAAGCAGAGTGGGCGCGAATGGAATCAGAAGCTCAATGCTGTGCTGCTAGAAATTGGATTTGCTGCTTGCCCCTGCGAACCCTGTGTTTATACTCAAAAGGACGGAAGCAGCATGAACATTATTGTTGTATACGTTGATGACCTCATACTAGCCTGTTCAAAGATGGAGGATCTCAACAAGATAAAAACGCTCATTGCCGACAAGTTCGATGTCGTTGATGGGGGCGCTCTGAAGCATTTCCTCGGAATGGAAATTGAACGAACAGGTGAAACCGGTGGCGTGGGAATTGGTCACAAGCAGTACATCGAGGGTCCTCTGAAGGAGTATTCAATGCAGAACTGTAAGCCAAATGTAATACCTTTAGAAGCCAACCACCAAGTTAAGTGTGACAATGCCGACTGTCAGCGAGTGAATCAAGTCAGCTATCAATCGTTGATTGGTTCATTAATGTATCTGGCAATTACTTCTCGCCCCGACATTCTACATTCCGTCACGAAATTGGCCCAACGGAATGCAGATCCTCACAAGGAGCACGAAGTCGGTGCAAAGCGCGTGTTGCGTTATTTGAGGGGCACTGCTGGTTTGCAGTTGCACTATGAGCGCACTGGTCAGCCCATTCATTGTTTTGTGGATGCGGACTGGGCTGGTGATAGCACTGACAGAAAGTCCTTTAGCGGTCCTTTACCAAAGTGCCCAATTCCTGGTGAAAAATGCCACTTTCCACTCTCGCAGCAAACACATCGATATCAAATACCATCATATCCGAGAAATGTATAAGAGTAAAATAATTGAAATTGAGTATGTCTCCACCGAAAATATGATATCAGATGTATTAACGAAAAATTTAAGTAGAGTCAAACATGAGAAATGTATAAATATGATGGGTTTATGTTGAATTTGTATTAACAGTTGGACAATACATGAAGAATTATGTTTATTTTTGTAAAGGTAGACATAATGCGTTGAGAAGGAGTGTTGAGAACATGAATTTGAATTGCAGCGCAATGTGTCTCCTCTTTGGAGCATTCCCATCACTAGTTGTCGATGGTTGTTGTATTTTGCTTTGTGCGTCGTAGTTGATCGACGCTCCCATCTCTCATTTTGTCTCAGTCACAAATAAAAGTTACAACTAATAAACTTCAAAAAAGACGTTTTCGGCAAAATCGATTTAAAGTTTTTCATACGGCAGCAATCAGGTAGCACGGCCAGTCATTTGAAACGCTGTAACTCCGTTAGTTTTACTCGGATTGACTTTAAATTTGCACACAATATTCTCGACATATTGTTCATTCAGAAAAAAATAAAAAAAAAAAATAGAGGAAAGCTAACTTCGGCTCGACCGAAGTTTATATACCCTTGGAGCATGATATATTTCTGCCAGTTTTTTATATGGCAGCTATATGATATATTCATCCGATTTTGATCAAACTCTCCAAAATTGTGTTGAGACAGTTAATATACATAATTGGAACGTACAAAGACGCTACCATTGAAAACAAAAAAGTTTTTCTCATACTATTTTTTCGACCGATCATTCCTATGGCAGCTATATGCTATAGTCATCCGATCCGGCCAGTTCCGACAAATGTGCAGCGTATTTGTACCAAAAGACTTCGTGCAAAGTTTGGTTACAATAGCTTTGAAACTGACGGAGGAGAAAGCATAGAAACAGACGGACAGACGGACGGACGGACAGACGGACATGGCTATATCAACTCAGCTCGTCATGCTGATCAAGAATATATATACTTTATGTGGTCGGAGATGCTTCCTTCTATGCGTTACAAACATCCGGACAATTTTAATATACCCTCTCCAAGGGTATAAAAATGACTGGAGGAGTAAAAATTGGGCAGACGGTCTTCTTTTCCGTATCGTCACAGAACAAGGGAAATTGGGGGGAGGGGGGAAAAAAATAGTGGGGGGGTTCCGGGGCGCGGGGGCGGGGGAAAAAAAAGTGTTTTTTTGGTTGGGGGGGGGGGGAAAAAAATTTAATTGTTTTTATTTTTTATCCCCCAGAGAATTTATTTTGTATCGGGGGGTACGGTGTGTAGTTTGTTATTTTTTTCAAATATATTTTAAAAAAAAAATATCCCTTTTTTTTTCGCTGCGCCTTTAACAGTATAGAACCAATTTCCGAATCAGTTTGAAGTCAATCGTGAGAGTCAAATATTTACCAAATTTGAAAATATTCCTTAAATTTGTTTCCTCTGTAGAGCCCCGAAATCGAATCATACATACATAGGCTTGAAATCAACGTTTTACTACTTTGCTTTTTCACCGTTACGACTTTGCTGCTGCGTTCTTCACTCCCCATCCACTTCTTACACAACTTCCACCCGTTTCGCACCCACATCCCTCCCACTTCCCGCCCACATCCCATCCACTTCCCACCCACTCTACACCCAATTACCACCCACCCACTTCCCCCCAGTTCCCACCCACATCCCACTTACTATTCTCCACAAACCGAGTTTCAAACCAATCGGTGAAAAATTAGTTTTTCCCATGCAGAATTTCCCGGCCATTTTCCTCGTGGGCGGGGTTTTCCCAATGTTGGGAAACACGTGTCGAATTTTTATTTTTGCAAACCAAGTTTCAAGTCAATCGGATGAAAATAAAATGTTTACCATACAAACTTTTCCGACGCTTTTCCGACTTTTTTCGGGTGGGATTTTCCGGAAAATTGGAACACAGTTATTGTTGAATTTTCATATACATCTTTGAAAATGAGTTTGAATCTGATCGGATAATAAACAAAAAAGTTTCATACAACAGTTTTCCGTGAATTTTCCGACTTTGGGGATAGATTTTCCAAAATTTGAAAGTCTCTTTTTTTTATGTTTTAGTATGTGTAATTTTGAAAATGAGTTTGGAGCTAATCGCTGGCAACTAAAGTTTCGCCCATACAACCTTGACCACCCACTTTCCACCCAGGGGGTGAATTTTCCGGAAGATTGGTATGCAGTTGTTGTTGAATTTTCATATAGATCTTTGAAAATAAGTTTGAACTTGATCGGATGAAAAACAAAAAAGTTTCATACAATTCATTTTCACATTTCCGAATTTTCCATACTCACTTCAGCAGAAGATAGTAATCTCACTTTCTATGTTTCCACCATTTCCCGACCACTTTTCCAAAATCCCTTCCCACTTCTCACCCATAAGATCACCTCACCCACTACCGTGCCCACATCCCACCCACATCCCACCCACATCCACCCACATTTCCCACCCACATCTTTTCCCACTTCCCACCCACTGTCCACATCCCGCCCACTTCCCGCCCACATTCAACCCACTTCGCATCTGCATACCACCCACATCCCACCCACATTCCTCCCGCATCCCACCCACTTCCCGCCACATTCCACCCACTTCACAACCACTTACCACCCACTTTCCACCTACTTCCAAAACAACAAACCACCCACATCCCACTCACATCCCACCCACATCCCATTCACTTCCCAGTGGGCATCCCGGCGTTATTTTCAACAAAGGAAAATTAAATCACAAATGAATTTTCATTTTGACCGTACAAACCGAGTTTCAAGTCAATCGGATGAAAAATAGTTATTTTGCATGTAAAATTTTCCGGCCATTTTCACGCCTGGGGCGGATTTTCCGACATTGAAAAATCACATTTTTAATTATTTCGTACTCTGTCCTTACAAACCGAGTTTCAAGCCAATCGGATGAAAACTATTTTTTTTGCATGCAGAATTTTCCGGGAATTTTCCGACCGTCAGGTCAAATTTTCCAACTTCAGAAAATCACATTTCAAACTATTTCGTAATCTATCATTGCAAACCAAGTTTCAAGCCAATCGGATGAAAAATAGTTTTTTCATGCAGAATTTTCCGGCAATTTTCCGACCGTCGGGTCAAATTTTCCAACATCAGAAAATCACATTTCAAATTATTTCGTATTCTGTCCTTACAAACCGAGTTTCAAGCCAATCGGATGAAAAATTATTTTTTTTCATGCAGAATTTTCCGGGAATTTTCCGACCGTCAGGTCAAATTTTCCAACTTCAGAAAATCACATTTCAAACTATTTCGTATTCTATCCTTACAAACCGAGTTTCAAGCCAATCGGATGAAAAATAGTTTTTTTCATGCAGAATTTTCCGGCCATTTTCCTCGTGGGCGGATTTTTCCAAAATCGGGAAAACACGTGTCGAATTATTTCGCGTACTATGCTTACAAACCAAATTTCAAGTCAATCTTATAAAAAATTACATTTTTCCCATACAAACTTTTCCGACGCTTTTCCGACTTTTTCGGGTGGAATTTTCCAAAACCCCCGTCTTTGTACGCACTTTCACCACTCACAGAAACTCCTGTCCAAATTTCAGCTTTCTATCTCTTACCGTTTAGGCTGTGCGATGATTGCCAATCAGTCTAACGACGTATCAAAGGTAAGTAAAAAACGGTAGATAGAGAGAAAGAACAAACCGCAGCGAAAAACCGTGAGGAAACAATGTAAATAGAAAACCGTGTGTATGTGTAATAATGATTCAAAAATGAACTCTCAAATGTTAATATATTTATATTTTAGTGTTAACGTATCGTATTCGAGTTATGGTCACTTTTTTTTTCTGTGTTTAAATGGAAAAACCCAATGTATAATTGTATATGTATAGATAAAAACGTGGAGAAAGAATAAAAACTGTTAATTAATTTTTAATTACTAAAAAAAAAATTAAATTAAAAAAAAAACCCCCAAAACTTGTAAAACAGATTTCTTTTACCACTCACCCAATACATTTCCAAAGTATTCCTGGCTTAACGCATCCATTTTGGGAAAATAGCTTAACAAACGATCCAAATCTTCATAGAGTGAAACATACGAGTTGTGCAGTCTTTCCCAAAAGCTCATGCGATCCGTAAAGGGCATAAAACCATGGGGCACAAAAGACCAAGGTGTAATTAAACCCATCATTTGACTCATATGATTCTCATAGCCCAAGGTACTGGTGGTCACTACAGGTATGTCATATAAATACGAAAAGGCCAGAAATGCTTCCTGATAGAACTGCTCGGCCAGCAACAGATCAAACATCCCTTGAGGCTTCTTGTTGTGTATGAGAGCTTGGACCTTGGGTTGCTTCAAAGCATGTTCCGTGGTCTTCAGACCAATTATTTCTAGCATTTTCAAAAAATCATAATTGGTCATGCGTGTCAGCTCAAACAAGTGTTGGGCACCAAAGTTTAGCTTCACTGTAAAGCGATAAGCAGATAAGTAGCAGATAAGCACAGGCGGAGAGAAACACTCACCATCATGCCAGAAATCATAGACAGGCTCTATCAGTATCTCAGTGTAATTGCTGCCCAACTGTTGCTGCTCCAGGGAAAAGGCAGCTATCATGGTCACTTGATGGCCATTCTCAATGAGCTCTCTTATCAGAGCCGTGTGCATCATGTAATGGCTTTTGCCTGGAAAATGCTCTTGAATTTAGAGTGGAAATGGAGGAAGTGCCTTGAACTTACCTGGAAATGCATAAACGGCTAATATTTTGGCCGCTTCCGTGGGTCTGCCCAAAGGAGAGACTGCCATTAGGCAGCTGAGTAATAGAAGTAGCATGTCTAGAAACAAAATCATCAATAGAAATTCATCAGTCGTGTGGAGAAATTGCCACCCATCTCAATTAACTTGCTGCTTACGACATCAAAACATTAAATATATTTATTTTTTATTTACTTGAATGGAATCTTTAATCAATTGCCGGGTTGAGGTTCGCGCGTGCTGCCTTCCTCAGTAGCTCATCAAACACTAAACATTGAGCGGCGGTTCTGGTTAGATGACAAGCTGGCGTGGAGACAAGTTTTTGTATAAAGATGAGTTCTTTTTTTTTTTGAAACTGATTGATGACTTCTACAATTATAAGTATGGCGTGGTTTTGAATGTTTGAAGGAATGGTGCGGAGATTGACAAAGAAAGTTGATTTAGTACGACTCTAATATACCCTGTAAATAACAAAGTTAATGCATTACTATTTGTTTCGACTGCAGAAAACCATGTACATCAATTTTACAACGAAATAAGAATGACCTTACAGGGAGAAAAGTGGTGCGCTATGAACTGTTTGAAGTTGTCTCTGTATAGCCCTGTATAGCCAGGGCTGTAAATCGAAATTACCATTACAATTTTGTTGGGTATAAAAAACGTAGTTTTTGTTTGCGTTTTTTAGCTTTTGCCATCGCTATCAAACAAATATTTTGTAGCGATTAGAGCAATTGATTTTTAACGCAACTGCTGTGAGTTGATGATTGTGAAAGATAAGATCTTATTTGAATTAAAAGTGCATGAAGGTTGGCTTTAGGGGGGAGTTTTCTTGTAAACAACACACTGCAATTCTGCTGTCCGGAACAGAAACGAAGATTGATTTGATCATACAACGGGGGGGTTTCTTGAATCAGCTGTCTGAAACCACTGGTAGCGTATAAACGCTTCGAATTGGAAAGGTTGTTCCATACCAATGACCACTGAGATACTGGATGACTATTTTATGGCTGGCCAAATTTTATATATAAATTTATTTATTCCAGAATATATGACAGCCGGCGGACAGTAAACAAGGATAATTGCAGCTTCGTAGTAAAATGCAATTGTAAACCTTGAAACAAATTTAATAATATGGCCAACCGTTGCGTATGGAAGAACTTTTCTAGAAGGTAGGCGGCTTAGGCTAGTTTCATTTTCAATGATTAAGCTTAATGCTTTATTTACACTACACAGAGTTTGCTATTGACATTGTCATCAACGCAAAAAAATGAATACAAACAACTTATTTATTAGTGTTGTCTGCAATGGAGAAATATTGCAAATAATGAATATGACAGGGATGTCTGAAGCAACCTTTCAATTTGTGCAAAGTAAGAAGACGGTTAATTGCTCCCAAAAATTGTTTACTAACATATTATTATTTGTATTATCCTGCGAACACTTTAAGCAGGCGCTGTGGATAAGCCCGAGGTTCAGCCTACTTAGAGCTAAAAACACTTCAGTCGCAGTTAAATTAATTTCCACCAGAATCAGTGGACAACCACAAAGCCGAGGAACACTTGCAGCTGAAGCCACCTCAGCCGCAGGTACAGCCACTACCAGCACCATTAGCTAACATCGAGTTTGGAACACTTGGAGCTGCTCATGGATGAGGAGGAAAATCCACATAAAAATGCACCCGATGCCACAAATTCTCTTCACAAATTATGTTCAGACATTAATAAAACAATTTGGCAGCTGCAAAAGTCTCCCAGCTTGTTTGTTTTATTTTTGTTGTGCAAGTGCTGATAGTTGAAGACGATAGGCAAAAATGGGCAAATTTATCGATAACTTTATCGAGACCCTAATTTTTTATGCTTCTAACTTGGAAACCTCAAATCTTTATCATCTTTACTATCTGCAAAACGATGCATTTTGCTAACTACTAACAAACTACGAATCGTCTATCTGGTAAAACTGTAGGAGTATATAGCTCTTTTCCAAATTACGGAAGCGGAAGGGAGCGTGGCCCAAATTTCGAAAACAAATTATTCGGGTTAAGATCTGCGTGCAAATGAGATGAAACATATTGTCCCCTTACATGTCAAACCTCTATCTCTTACCATCTCTGAATTCCCCAGGTGTTCATGACAGACGGACGAACGGACGGACGGACGGACGACGGAAGCAGGCTAAAATAAGTTGAGTGCTGTCGGGAATCAAGAAATATAATTATTATTTAAGAGATTTGAGTGGAAAAAAATTTATATTTAATTTTATTTAAAAAAAAGAGGAGATTTTATATTAATAAGTCATATTTTGAGAAGATTTTAAAGTAACCATAAAAATATTGGGCATTCAATTTGATTTAAAATTAATTATTTTAAAGTTGTACCCCAGAAATTGCATGTAGACGAAAGCAAAAACGATCGAAATGAAACCGAGCTGTTCGCAATTCCGCATCAGCGCATGCGCAGTGCTGATCGAAATTGTTTATGTTACCATTGCTGAATTATAGTTCGAAAAAGATTCGAACTTTCATTCGAAAAAGTAAATCGATTTCTATTTCACTCCGGAAACGGGAACATCAAATGAAAACGATTCGGAAATACAATCGTTTTACTTTTTAAATCCACTCGGAAATGGGACCAGACCTGAAAATTGGACCGAATTTTCATAGGGAAACAATCAAATTAAACTAATGTAAGCTAATCTTACATTTACTGATAACCCAATTGGATATATTCGGTTTCACGGCCGTGCTAGCGCGATTTTTCTCATTTTGACATTAAATTTGCTTAAATTTTTGGAAAAAAAGTGACTACAGATTACATGTACTTTCGCTATCTAAAATCTTTCGGATGGTACAAAGGGCAATACAAGAATGCATAAGAAACCATGAGAAACTATGCCAATGCAATTAACTGTAAGTTTTTGCTACGCATTATAGCAGAAACCACATAATAATGATGATGGAAAAAATGTCACGTTCGACATGTCACGTATCGACAGAGACAAATATTTTTTTACAAAAAATCTACTCAAGATTTTTAAATTAAATAATATTCATTTCAAAGAACTATTCATTCATAAGATATTAAGATTATTTTGGCTAAGTTATTGTGTTAGGTTTCGCTAAACTTTGTCTTTATATAGCTGCTCGCGAAAACCACTTCTGTTTTTGTCACGTTCGAATAGCTTCCAATTTTGTCATTATTTTGGAAACCGAATTTCACTTGATATACACTTTAACACCAATTAAAGTGCTTGCTAAGAGCTATATTATACAGTAAAAAAGAAATAAAAATTCGATATGATTTGACCATTTTTTTCCATTTTCAATTTGTACGACGGTCACGGTTCGACAGAATGGAAATGTCCATAAGAGTATAAAAGGTTGTTTTTTTTCCTTAACGTAATAATTCGAAACGATTATATAAATAATTTTTAAAGGATGCGACGCGTAATTTGCTCGTGGAAAAGTTAATATTTTGAAGACTCGTAATAGAATCTGCTAAGCCGCTGCTGTTAACATGATAACGCCACTTTTTCAATCGATAAACGTTTCAAAGAAACCTTGAGCTTAAGCTCTATTTAGACATGAAGCTACTTAGATGAGCGAGCCTGAGCACTCAGCTGAGTGGCATCTATCGAATTACAGTGTGCCAATTGCAGTGTGTTGGAGTTGCCATTTTTAGGCCGGATATATACAATTGATATCGAATTTTTAATTAATATGAGCGAAAATATCCGGATCGTCGTATTGCAGTTCACACAACACAATCTGGTGAGCCTTGGGCGAGCCATGCCAAATAAAGAGTGCGATTGCAAATCGACGTGGTGCCTGAAAAGTATTCTGTTGCTAACAGATGCAAGTTGCTGCAGCCAAATCTAAACTTTTCACAAAGATAACGAACTATATAAACAAAAACAAAAAGAATTTGACCGAGTACAGGCGTATTCAAAAATTTGTACTCCACGAAAATCTAAAAAACTTTTGTTTGAAAAAAGAGCGACGAGTGTGGTGATGTCCCCCACAATTGGCCCATCTGCCAAAGCGCTGTAGATACTGTTGGATAAAATACTTATGTAAGAATCTCTTGCCATAATGACCTTATCGTCCACAAAGGTGGCAAGAAGTAGATCTTCTGTAGTAGAGTGTCCCGTGAGAAACACCAGCTTCGTCAAGAATCACCGGAAAAAAAATCTCTACATGAGGATACTTCGCACTCATTCAAAATGTTGGAAAGCAAGTATTCCTTAGCTTCATATCCATCAATAAGAAAACTGACAACACGATTCAGTTGTTCCGTGACTTTTTTTGAGGGACTGGCTTTCTTCCAGCTATTTTTAAGGTAGCTGAAACATAAGGTTCAGAAAGAGTAAAGCTTTTAAAACTCTGTTGTCCAGGGTTCCACCTCACCTGGTGCCTTCTTGGGATGGTAACGTAAGTTGAACAGGAGTGACGCAATTCCTTTGTCAAATGGCTTAAGCCTATTCTCTAGATTCCAAATAACCGACCTTCAAATAGATCAAAGAAAAGACTTGGTCAAAAGTTGCCTTTACTCTAATTTCTATTAGGCCTAATAACTACTAAGTTCATCTAAGTTAACTAATTATTTCACACACTATTTTCTAATTATAAAGCTACGAAAAAAAATTGTTGTCGTCTTTCCATTTTCCCAGATCTAATGTGTTTTGAGAAAGGCAAGTAGTCTGTAGGCCAATTGCATAATCTGTGGGATTGGAAAAGAATTAAACATTTCGTAGAATCTTTTACTCTAAAACTCACATCTGTGAAAAGCTCCATATTGACCTCAGTCAGGCCATAGGCTTCCAATTTCCGTGTACACTGGGCATAGTGTAACCAAATTAGCACAAACTTGCGATACTTTTCACTGCCCATATACCAGTTGTGATTGTACAAAGCAGCCGGCAATCGAGCAGACTGTGAAATATATAGAGTCTTGCTAAAACTCAAACTTCTTTAAACTAAACCAAACTTACCGCCTCTTGCAGCTGTGTTCCACGCAGACATAAATCAAAAGTGAATCCCACCAAGGCCAAATTGGGTATCATATACCTAAAAATCAGCGTAACGTCTGTGGTCTCTGTCATCAGAAATAAATGCAAACATATGGAAAATGCTGCCACAAAATTCATGACCAATATGCCCGTTTTGAATATGTCATTGTATAAGCCGCACAATCGATTCAAAAGCTGATGACGTCGCACCAGTCCACCCAGTTTCTTAAAGAATTCCCTCTCCCCATTTGGAATCAAACTGTCTGTGGAATCTATGGCCTCCACCTGGTGCGTCAGGGCATTTAAATGCATTACCAAGTGTGTATGCATCGTATTAAACAGGATGTCAAATGTCATAAAATAGGACACGGCACAGGCACAGGTAATCGCATCGTACAGCCATAGCCCGAAATAAACACTACGATTTTGTCTTAATCCAAAGGGCATCCAGCCACCGATTATCTGTTGGTTCAGAGTAATTGTAGCATCCTCTTCCGCAGATGCAAACAGAAAGAAAGCCAAAGCTGTTATGCTGAATGAGATTACAGATCCATGAGCATAAAAATTTGCAAATTGATAACGCCTTCTGTAGGAGTCATAGGTCTGCCCAACTTGCAAATCCTTCTGCTGGCCCAATTCTTGTGGAAATTGTTCATCCAATTTTTTTAGAAATTCGACAATGTCATAACGTTTCACAAAAAGCGTTAAACCACGAACCGAACAAAAAAGTCCCATGCCCAAAATTGGCGGATTTATATTAGGTTTGTGGTTCGCATTTAAAACTATTAAAAGGAGGTCAACGAAGACAAAAACATAGTAGATAAATTGGATGAAAGCAATCAAATAGAAAGCCCTAAAGGAGCTGCATATCAAACGATTTCGGTTATAAGGCTCGCGTGCCCATTGGAACAGGCATAATCTACACATTCTTTGATACCACTGATAGCGTATAAATGCGTCGAATTGGATAGGTTGTTCCATACCAATGACCACTGATATACTGGATGACTATTTTATAGCTAGTCAAATTTTATATATAAATTTATTTATTACAGAATATATGACAGCCGGCGGGCAGTAAATAAGGATAATTGCAGCTTCGTAGTAAAATGTAAACCTTGAAACAAATTTAATCATAAAATTAACCGTTGCGTATGGAAGAACTTTTCTAGAAGGTAGGCGGCATAGGCTAGTTTCATTTTCAATTATAAAGCCTAATGCTTCATTTACACTATTGTTAGTAACTTGAATTGGTGTTTAGTTGAGTTATAGCGTTTAGAGTCAAGGAAACTGCTGAGTTTTGTTTTGGTTGTGCGGATGGCAAGGAATTTAATAAAATCAAAATAAAAACATTTGAGAAAGTCTGTCAAACTAGACTATAAAATACTTTGTACCTAGATTAGGAGCTGAATGCAGCGCTGCTGCTGCGCTCATCTCAAGTTTCCCTCTCACAAAAGCGCTGTTGATTGTGATTGCGGGGGAGGGGAGTGTTTTACTCTTTTTTCGCTCATCCGATCTTTATCATTTCTTCGGCAAATCAATACATATTGCTAATGACTAACTATCTCTGTAAGGGGCGGGAGTGGGCGTGGCAAAAATTGAAAATAAACTTGATCTGCCTGCAAGTATAAGAAGTTTCATGTCAAACATCTATCTCTTACCATCCCTGAGATCTATAGAGTACACAAGTTATTCTGATTCTAAACTTCACTCCGAACCGGAATCTTCAGACTTCACATTGAAGAGCAGACTTCTCAACTTCATATCCAAATTAACGTCCTAAGTTGGATTTACAAATGTTGGCTTTTCGCATTTTCGCACCAGCTTGCATTAGATTGCACGAGTTCATCGTGTAGCCTCCATCAATGTACAGAGCTAAAGTTTCTTCTGGTGTGTACTAAACATGAAGTTGTGGGCCGGACTCAACGAATTTCTTAATTTTTCTTGATGAACTCGAATCTGTGTTTAGTATTGTCATAACTTGCGGTGCACTTCGATATTCAGCTTTATACAAGCTCACCTGTGTCGCCGTATTCGATCCGATTAGCTCCACAACTTTCATCGAATCCTTTCCAACCATTCCTTGTTTTTTGTCTCAAACCTTATACAGGGTTGCCCATATTCGACGGACCCATCTGGCAACGCCATAACTTTTGACAGAGATGTCAGATCGCTTAATGACATACCGCGTTTGAAGCGTCAGTCCAAGCAGATTTTTACCATGGAACAATACACGCCACGCGAGCGCTCTGAAATAGTTGAAATTTACATTCAACAGAACAAGTCAATTGTGAAAACTCAACGTGCTTTTAAAAAATTTCACATTTGCACATTTCACATTGAATGGGACCGTAAATAAGCAAAATTGCCGTATTTACGCCACTGAAAATCCTCAGGAGATTCAAGAAGTGCCTCTTCATGACAAAAAAGTCACAGTTTGGTGCGGCGTTAGTGCGAAAACGGTCATTGGGCCGTTTTTCTTCCAAAATGAAAATGGCCATGCTGTTACCATCAACCAGGAGCGTTATCGCGACATGATGACCAATTTTGTGATGCCAATTATTCGTCGAAAGCGTATGAGGCAGTTCTGGTTTCAACAAGACGGCGCTCCACCGCACACAAGTCGCATAACAATCGATTTTCTGAAGAAATTGTTTCCGGGCCGTTTGATGTCGAAAAGTGGTGATTTGGACTGGCCACCGCGTTCGCCCGATTTGACGCCGCCTGACTTCTTCTTGTGGGGATATTTGGCAAGTTTCGTTCAAGCCAAGGACCGTAGAAGAGCTCAAGGACAACATTCGTGAAGAAATAGCCGCTATTCCGGCCGAAATGTTGGCGAAATCGATGGAAAATGCTGCAAAAAGGGCACAATACGCCATCAACGCCAGAGGCGGCCATTTGAGAGATATCATATTCAAAAATTGATGTAAACAAATCTACTTGGAACAAATTAAATGATTAAGATTGCCAACCGCCAAACTTTTATTTTTTCTTTGATTTTTAAAAAAAAAAATTGGGTCCGTCGAATTGGGCAACCCTGTATTTTCCCAAAAAAAAATATAAAAAGTTCAGGAAACCCCACTAAAACACAACTCTGTATCCCCCAAAGTTTGTAGTTATCTGATATATTTTTAGGAAAGAAACCACACAAGGTGATCAAAAAGCCATTTCATTTGTTCCCCACACCCCTTAACCCCGTTAAACCCCCAAAAAAAATTTTTTTCCTTTTATTTTTTTTATTTTTTTTCCTTTTTTTAGTCACTTCCATTTGCGAAGCGATAAATAACCTTGATTTCAAAATATCTCTAGAAGGTACAAACCATTTATCTGCAAATCTGTGGAAAATATGAGGTTTTTCTAAAAAAATCGAAGCTCATACCAGCATAACAACGTCGTTTCGTCGGCAGACCACCGCTTTCGACCAGATCAGGAAATTCGTACCCACATCAATTACGCTCGGGAAAAAGCAGGCAGCTGAACATATATCTGGTCTGCATTAACGCTGAAGTAAGGGACACATGGACAAAATGTGGTGAAGGACTTAACGCATCTTAACTTTTTACCTGTTTCTTTTAAAGCTGTAACGAAATCCAGTAAACTAAGTGCTTTCTTTCCTTAAATTAAGCTGCCCAGCTAAAACATTAATTTGCCATACAGACCCTTTTTGCATATTCACTCATCACCTCTTTCATCACCTTTTATTATCGTCTCTTTTATCACCTCTTACATAATTTTTTTTATCGTCTCTTTCATCACCTATTTCATCACCTATTTCATCACCTAATAAATCACGTCCTTCATCACCTTTTTAAAAAATTCTTTAATCAACTCTTACATCACCTTTTCATCAATTCTTTCCTCACCTCTTTCATAATACCTTTCATCACCTCTTTCTTCTGCTCTTTAATACCCCTTTCCCCCTTTTCCACCCTCTATCCGCCCTTCTTCCGTCTTCTATCACTCCTCTTTCCCCAGCGTCACGTGACGCTGTAATCAATTTTTTTCCTCCTAAAAAATTTTCCACCCAAAATTAAAATGTTTTATATTAAAAAAATAAATGAATTGAAGAACATTTCTGTCTCGCCGATTCGTGAAAAGACCTCACCCGGTGCCTTTTTTGGGATGGTAACGTAAACTTACTTGAGTAAGCAATTCCCATGTCAAATGGCTTAAACCTAACCTCAATAACCGGCTGTCAAATAGAACAAAGAAAAAACTTGATCAAAAGTTGCCTCTACTCTAATTTCTATTAGGCCTAATAACTACTAAGTTCATCTAAGTTCATCTAAGTTAACTAATTAGTACAAAAACTGGTTTCTAATCATAAAGCTACGAAAAAACATTGTTGTCGTCTTTCCATTTTCCAAGATCTAATGTGATTTGAGAAAGGCAAGTAGTCTGTAGGCCAATTGCATAATCTGTGGGATTGGAAAAGAATTAAACATTTCGTAGAATCTTTTACTCTAAAACTCACATCTGTGAATAGCTCCATATTGACCTCGGTCAGGCCATAGGCTTCCAATTTCCATGTACACTGTGCATAGTGTAACCAAATTAGCACAAACTTGCGATACTTCCGACTGCCCTTATACCAGTTTTGATTGTACAAAGCAGCCGGCAAGCGAGCAGACTGTGAAATGTTTAGAATCGTGTTAAAACTCAAACTTCTTCGAACTAATCCAAACTTACCGCCTCTTCCAGCTCTGTTCCACGCACACATAAATCGAAAGTGAATCCCACCAAGCCCACATTGGGTATCATATACCTTAGAATCAGCATAAGATCTGTGGTCTCTGTGATCAGAAACAAATGCAAACATATGGATAATGCTACCACAAAATTCATAACCAATATGGCCGTTTTGAACATGTCATTGTAAGTGTCGCACAATCGATTCAAAAACTGATGACGTCGCACCAATCCACCCAGTTTCTCAAACAATTCCATTTCACCATTAGGCATCAAACTATCTGTAGCATCTATGGCCTCCACCTGCTTCGTCAGGGCATTCCAATGCATTACCAAGTGTACTTGCATCATATTAAACAGGATGTCAAATGTCATAATAAAGGACACGGCAGCGGCAATGGTATACACATCGTGCAGCCACAGCAACAAATAAACACTACGATTTTGTCTTAATCCAAAGGGCATCCAGCCACCGATTATCTGTTGGTTCAGTGTAATTGTAGCATCCCCACCCGCAGTTGCAAACAGAAAGAAAGCCAAAGTTGTGAGACAGAATACTACTTGAGATCCTTGAGAATAAAAATTCACCAGTCGAAAACGCCTACTGTAGGACTCATAGATCTGTCCAACTCGCAGCTCCTTTTGCTTGGCCAATCCTTGGGGAAATTCTTCATCCAAAATATTTAGAAATTTGATAATGTCGTAACGTTTCACATAAAGCGCTATACCACGAAATGAACACCAAACTCCCATCCCTATAATTGGCGGATTTAGATTATGATGGTGGTCCGCACTTAAAGCTGTTAACAGCAGGTCTGAGATGAGAAAAACATAGAAGATAAATTGGATGAAGGCAACCACATAGAAAGCCCTAAAGGAGCTGCATATCAAACGATTTCGGTTAGAAGGCTCGCGTGCCCATTGGAACTGGCATAATCCAAACATTCTTTGATACCACTGATAGCGTAAAAACGCGTCGAATTGGATAGGTTGTTCCATACCGATGACCACTGAGATACTGGATGACTATTTTATAGCTTGGCTAGCTTTATATGCTCTATAATAATATGTCAGCCGGCGGGATATAATCAAGGATAATTGCAGCTTCGTTATAAAATGTAATTGTAAGCCTTGAAACAAATTTAATCATATGGCCAACTGTTTGCGAATGGAAGAACTTTTCTTGAAGGTAGGCGGCATAGGCTGGTTGCACGTGCAATAATAAAGCTTAACACCATTTTTTGACCGATCTTTCCAATGACTGTATCCCCATTTGGACAAAACGACGAACCAGATGGTTTTGTGAATTGGTTGCTACACGCAAGGCTGGAAAGGATTAATAGTTGGTTGAAGAAACTCTATATTTTTATACTCTGTAGAAGGAATAGACATATTAAGTTTGTGAAAAGTATGTAAAGGGAGGAAGGATTTACAAAAGAATATATTCTTGATAGATAAAGCGAGTACGATCAGTATTAACCCATCTCCGACTGACACTCCTATGAACTTTACACAGTAATCTCAAAAACTGGTAAGAGATAGGGGGTTTTTCTTGGCGGGTATTAGGAAAGTGACATTTGTCATGAGACACAACGCTATCTTTTACCCTGAAAAAAAACAGGCAGATCAAGCCTTTCCATATCAAATTTTTGCAGGCCCCGGAGCTCCACGCAGCCCCTATTTCGAAAAAACTTTCATATCTCAGAATATTTGGGTTGCAGATAATATTGTACCTTGGTAGTTAAACTTTGATAAGATGATGAGGTTAAGTTTAGAAAAAATAAAATATTTTAAAAGAAAAATTTGTTAAAGAGAGAGAAAAAATTTAGATGAAAGTGATTTAGAGTTTATATATTTGGGGTTATTTGACTTTGATAGTTAAGAATATCGCCCCAAAAGAATTTTTTGAAATTCAAACAAATTTTAGAAGATAAAGCCTTTTAGTCGAACAATGTCTTCGCTAAAACAAGAAATTTTGACTAAATAATTTGCGATAAAATAAAGCTGTGAAATAACGTCTGGTTCTTTATTTTGTATTGTTACATGTTGTCGCCTCAGATCGATATCGATTAGTTATCGACGTTAGATCGATAATTATACAGTAGCTTTGTTTCTTCTTTATTGTAATTCATTAACTCACAAATTAAATGCAAATGAAAAAGTTTGTTTTCAAATCTGCAAATATCAAAAACAGAGAGGGCAGACATGCGGTTTTTTCTTTAAATATCTTAAATACTATTACAAAACTAATACAAATCATATTTTGAAATCGTTTAAGTTTAAGAAAATGTGATTAGGGGTGAAGTGGCGTATTTTAAGTCTTGCTTTTTCCTGGGAATTACCGTTTATTTACCCGTCTCCATCTTCTCGCCGCCGCCATTTTCAGTCTTGCCATCAGCTGGAGCAGCGTTACCCTCTAGAGCTTTGACACTAAGGCCCACCGCACAAAGGGCGAGGCACATCAGTTTGAAAAACAAACGCACAGAACATAGCGAGCCCGCACACAAGCTTACTGAGCGGATTTTTGTACGTAAAATTTGCAGCCTGTAGCTCCGTTCGTGGGGCCTAAGGTGTGTAGGACCGGTTTCTTGGATCTGCACAATTCGCTCTGGCTGCGGGGGCGCTTTCAATGTCAGCACACCGTCCGAGAAGACAGTCGAGACAACCTCATTGGGATCAAAGTCCTTGGGTAGAGTGTATTTACGCACAAAATGGCGCTGAATCAAAGCATGACCATCTTCGCCCTAATCATGCTTGCCCACCACCACCACCGTTTTGTCCACTACCTTAACGGTCAGCTCGTTGGGCTTGAATTGTGACACATCCATACAGATTTGGAAGCCATCTTTGCCAATGGCTGGCAACAGAGAGTTCTGTCCCCCAGAGGAACGCTGGCGCGGCACCAGCTGATGAAGATGGTGATGGCGGGGCTCATATGGCAAAGGGCGACGGCGAGTAATGCCTGCTCCATGGTGAGGCAACCAATCATTGCGGACCCCACCACCAAAATCATCGTCCAGAAGTGATCCCAGTCGTTGGAGACACTGCGATAGTCATTATCGAGTTCGCGTGCCACGTTCAAGAGCGGAACAATCGACATTTTGGAAATTGGTTTTTTTGTAGTTGTTGTAAGTCTGCACAGCAGAAGTTTTAATCAAACCGAGTAGAGAAATGATACTTCTATCTACTATCGAAGATTATGCTACACAATGCTCAGACTGACTAATACGCTCAGAAACTAGAGCTGCGGCCGTATATAAAGAAGGCAGAATGGCACGCAGAGCAGAGGGAGCTGCTGACGAAAACAGTTTTTTTATAAAGTATATATATATTTTCCTTGTCCGTCTGTCCGTCGTCCGTCCGTCCGTCTGTCTGTATGAACACCTAGATCTCAGAGATGGTAAGAGATAGAGGTTTGACATATATGGGACAAATGCTTCTTTTATCTGTACGCAGATCAAGTTTGTTTCAAATTTTGACCACGCCCCCTTCCGCCCCCGAAATTTGGAAAAAACGTTATATCTCCCACAGTTTTGAAGATAGGCGATTCGTACTTTCTAGAGATAGTTAGTAATTAGCAAAATAAATCGATTTGCCGAAGAAATGATAAAAATCGGATGAACGGTTCCAGAAGTTATGAGCAAAAAAGCGAACCAAGACCCCCCCGCCACCACCCCACCCACCATAAAAAAAATGTTGCATACTTTTCGGATGGTCACCCTAAGGAACCAGGAGCACTATTAAACATGTTTTTTTCATGAGTAACGGGTTTATCGAAGTCGGTTAGAGCCGACTTTAACTTACGCTCTCGTTGTCAATTGTAAGGGTATATTATCGGCACCGCTACAGGGTTTATTGAAGTCGGCCGTTCTCCAGTTACACTGCAACCGACTTTGATGGTAAAACTGAAATCGACGCAGAATTGTCTCCCTTCTGGTCTGAACTCTACAATCATAATTTTTAAAAAAATTATATCTTTAATTTTATACACTAAACTACAAAAAAGAGCCAAAAATCGAATTTTTTAGTTTTTAAATGGCCGCCATTTTGTCAAAAAAACCAAAAAATAAGTTTCCGAGGTTCAGATTAGAATTACATCATACTAATTATAACCCAGTTTTTACTTTTCAATTCATGAGACTAAAACTTTTTTGACACCCACTTTGAACGCAGATTACTTTTTGGAACAGCCCTCGCATCGAAGCAGTCTAAAAGTTTTTATTGGAAAACTTGTGGCACGCACTGCACGCACAACTAAAATAAGTGAAATAGAAGTTTGAATTTGAACCTAACGGACAGCTTCGGCGCCCCCGATCGATATCGATTAATAATCGATAGATATCGAGGCCAACCCTACAAAGAACTCACAGTGGCGTGAGCCGATAGTGAGCAAAGCAAATAAAAGACCGGCACCAGCGCGAGTAAAGTACGTGAGCACCAGAGCTTAGGAAGCAGCATAGGTAAAAACTAAAGGAGTTAGCATCTGTAGTTTGGAGCAGTCGGGCTCCCATCTTGTTCTTGTGTTTAGTGGCTAGCCTCCACAAGTTAAAATACTCTATGGAGTAGTCAGTCCAGCTTGTAATTGTGTATTCTTGGACCGCCAATCCTCGTCAGGTAATACTCTACGGAGCAGTCGTGCGTCCAGCTTGTAATTGTGTATGCTGGGACCTCCTCCTCAGAATTGTAATATTCTACGGGGCTGTAGTGCATCCACCCCGTTCTTGTGTACCTTGGAGAGCCAATCCTCCCCAGAGTTCTAATACTCTACGGAGCAGTCGTGCATCCCGCTTGTTAGTGTGTATTCTTAGATCGCCAATCCTCCCCAGAGTTATAAAACTCTATGGAGCAGGTGTTTCTTTACCCGTCCCTTATTCTTAGATATAACGTCCCACCCAGAGTAGGAACTCCCGACTGGAGCCCGACATCTGATTTCTTCACCCCCGCGGAGCAGAGTAGCCGGAACGAGACACTAGGAACCAGGTACGGACGCCCACAGACGGAACAAGACGTTCGGAACCAACCAGGATTCTCGGCGGACATCATAATCCAGCACACTTCAACTAAGCCCTAGAATTAATACTACAATATAACACTGAAATAAAACCCCAAAGGGAACACATTGAAACCTCGGATTGTTGTTTAGGGACTCTATTTGCAGCAACCACGACTAAAAAAACCCAAAATTGGCAACACATTTGAAAGTAAATAGAAAGATACTAGATGCTAGCATAACTAGCTGGCAACGTCACCCTTCTTTGATTGTATATATAATGAGGCTTAAGGCCAAATACTCCTCTGATGACATAAAAATGTAGTTCGGCACAAAAGTTCAGTTAAATAAGACTGATTGCATTCAGAATGAAAAGCTATTCAAACCAAGGCAGCATGCATACCTCTAATATTTTGCAGAATGTTCGGTCCGGAAGATCAATTCGCGGACCGGTTCTTTGAACCCCTGAACCCAAGGATTTGGTTCAAACCTCGGTTCGCTTGAATATAATAGAGTAGTGTTGACGCAGATGGCGTGTTTAATTTAAGTAGTTTGAATTGGTTAAAAATTTATTAAAGTTATTTTTTCAAGTCTAGTGTAAGTTAGTTTAGGGCGGAGCGGGAGAGCAATAAAACTCTCTTTTCGTCGCTCTGAGCGAATTCGCCCCGTTTCACCACCTACCTTAAGATAGGCATTAGAGAAATTGTTGAATTTGAATAAATTAGTTGTAAACCATTGAAACTTCGAAAGTGCCGAATTAAACTTAATAATTTTTTTTCAAACGCGTCAAATTTTTTAGGTTTCTATAAAAACTCTTACAGATTTTTAAGTAGTTTCGATTTAGAAATAGTTATTTATTTAAGAAGTATTCTATACTTTAAATATATATTTATAAATTGTTACCTCATCTCAGTATTGGCCTTTAAGCATGTAATTATGCAACTGTACGCGTACGAGCTGAGCTCAACCCAAAAAAAGAAATAAGCTTTGTTTTGATTGGATTAATAAATTGCGCGATATAAGTAAGTTGCAAGTTGGAAGCAGCACATTTTCTTAGTAACAAGCTTCAAGCCATTTGATGTTAAACAAGCCAACATCCGTTAGCTTTCAATCCTTATATAAATCTATAATATGTGATCCAAGTACGAACTTCACTTACTCAAATTTTCAGTTGGCACACTGCTATTCTTGAGCTTCTTTCCTAGCAGGCACTCTTCCTTAAAATGCCTAACAAAAACGCAATCACGCCGCTTGGCAAAAAGAGTTTTGAGAATGCTTTGCCACAGTTTGAACTGCTCCAGGGCATTAGGAAAGCGAAAAGCCCGTTCGTGGCCTGGGCATCCAGAAACAATGCACTTCTTTACTTCAGCTGTCCTATAAAAAAAAATTGGTAACGTTTTAGCTAATAGTAATGTAAGAACAAGTGTTAAGTTTTCTGTAACATATTTCACCGTGCGAATCCCAAAAAAACCAATTGTTTTTTTTCTTTCCCTCACCAAAAGTTACAAAACCCCTACATCCCCCTGGTTCTCCTTGCTTAAACCTGTAAAAATAAAATATAAATAGATATAGGATATATGGGTCATTCTTTATAAACCGAAGAGTTAAAAAATTTTTATTTTTCATTTTAATAAAGTATTGAAACAAATTTTATTTGTTTATAACTTCAAAATTCATAACTTTTAAACCATAAAAGTCTCCATCTTTTTGAAAACACCAAAATTTAAGTTATATTTAGGGCAATAAATTGTTTATCCTTAGAAGCTATATCATGGTGCCTATATATTTTGCAACAATTACTTAATATTATTAAATAATTTAAAAATCTATAAAATTTGAGTAGATACTTTATAGTAAAATACTTTTTACCAATATCAATTTTGAACCTGTCCGATAAACCAAACCTGAGATATCGTGTTTTTAAAAAACCCCTTTTTTCCATTTTTTCGTTTTTGTGCGATTTTTGAAATTGGTTATAAAATTAACAAAAATTTTGTGCAAAAAATTACGTTATGATGGGCATGTCGAGATCTAATTTCGGATTTTTTTTTAAAATGAAAAATAAAAATTTTTTTAACTGTTCGGTTTATAAAAGAATGACCCATATATGAATATGCTGTGCCAAGAAGCCCATAGCCACTACATCAAAAAATTATCGCCTACAAGAACCAAATTTCCCCTATGGAGAGCACATGCCAGAATAAAGCCCGCATGGGCCCGCAGCGACGTAGAAAGGGCAAGTGTTTTCGCACTTCACCTAAGGAATTTTTTTAGCCGAACCAATGCATTTGTACTGCCATTGAATCCTACTGCCGCACAGAATTACCCAATCAATGTTCATGCGCTTGAAATAAAAAATGTTATCAGAGAACTTAATCCTAATAAAGCACTAAGATGAAATCTTATTACGCCTAAAATGATCATGGAACTTCCAAGTCCTGCCATTACATATATCTCAAGAATCTTAATCTCAAGAATCTGTACTGCGATGTGGATACTTTACAACTCAGTGGAGAAATCTACAATCATAAAGAATCCGATACCAGGAAAGTGATCCGTGCGTTTGACTTTCCAAAGCTGATGTGCTAAGAAACTCCGCTCGACACATGCAAGCATAGAGCCACCTGCAAAAGTAGACACGCCATTGAGGGGATCGGAGTTGAAGATGGGCCCGCAGCGACGAAGAAAAGTCAAATGGTGTTTCCAATAGATATGTACTTCCATTGATTCCCACTCTCGCCCATTCCCAATTATCGCAAGAAGCTTAATTTACTTACATTTTTTTTATTAAGTTTGTCGTCGATTGTTTAACTTATGATATCAGTGTTGGTAAGCGTCTTTTTATTTCGTTTTTTTTACATTTGGAATTTCGGAATTGACACATTACTATAAACCGTGATTTCTGAATATTCCACATAGTTTAAAATGTGATTTGCAGTAACTTAATATTGTCGAACTTGCTAAAGTATAATTGTTTAATTTGTTTAACTAATTAATTTACAAACTTTTATATCAATTCAGTTCTATAATTTAAAAAAGAACGTACATGAAATTTCCTTAAATTGCCCATTAATCTATATGAGCGACTCAGACTGCAACTACAAATTTATTTATTTCTTTTTATTATACACTTGAAAAGTGTATTATAATTTTGCCCAGAAGTTTGCAACGCATAGAAGGAATCATCTCCGACCACATAAAGTATATATATTCTTGATCAGCATGACGAGCTGAGTCGATTAAGCTTTGTCCGTCCGTCTGTCCGTCCGTCCGTCTGTCCGTCTGTCTGTTTCTACGCGAACTAGTCCCTCAGTTTTGGAGCTATCGATCTGAAACTTTGCACAGAGTCTTCTTTTTACTGCACGCTGCTAATATGTCGGAACCGACCGGATCGGATGACTACTTCTTGTAGCTGCCATACAAATGTTCGTTCGGAAAATGGTTTTAGTAAGAAAAACTGTTTTGTTCTCAATATTACTGCTCTCAAACACGGTCATGGGTAATATGTAATGTTTTTAAGCTGATCTGCGAAGTTTGGTCGAAGTCGCTAACCCTTGTGACAAGCTATTTCAAGTGTATGAAAACTTCGGTACAGACGAAGTTAGCTTTGCCTTTCTCGTTCTTTTATATATTTTCCAGGTGATTGAAAATTCCATTTCTTGCATTTTGGAGCAAAAAAACAATATTTTTGGTCATTGAGCGTGTTCAGCAGCATAAATCGATCACAAAAAATCGACTATTTTCGTTAGAATGTGCTGGTGAACGGGCATGATGCGCAATCATGTTTGCTATTTTTCGTAATTGTGTTAGATGTGAATCTAACAAAGAAATAGTTTGTTAGAATTGCTTGATTATGATTCGTTATCGATAGCACACAGCTGTCGGAAGTAAACAAACCAGCAATTTAGAGAAGTCAGTGGAAGTCAGAAGTGGTTTTGCCAGTAGCTCACGGAAATTCGTGCAAGGCTTTGAAGGCTCTACTGTTTGTTGCGGAAGAGCAGGCATGCAGCGGGCTTGGGCTTCGCTCACAGCGATTTCTTTAGAAGAACAGGAGGAGACATTACTTCATCTTTTTTGCCATTGCCCAGCTCTAAGTAGAAGGAAACTCAAATCTTTTGGTCACACTACTAGTTGGGACAGTAAAAAACGAGAAAGGCAAAGCTAACTTCGTCTGTACCGAAGTTTTGATACACTTGAAATAGCTTGTCACAACGGTTAGCGACTTCGACCAAACTTCGCAGATCATCTTAAAAACATTACTTATTACCCATGACCGTGTTTGATAGCAGTAATATTAAGAACAAAACAGTTTTTCTTACTAAAACCCATTTTCCGAACGAACATTTGTATGGCAGCTACAAGAAGTAGTCATCCGATCCGGTCGGTTCCGACATATTAGCAGCGTGCAGTAAAAAGAAGACCCTGTGCAAAGTTTCAGCTCGATAGCTCCAAAACTGAGGGACTAGTTCGCGTAGAAACAGACAGACGGACAGACGGATGGACGGACAAAGCTTAATCGACTCAGCTCGTCATGCTGATCAAGAATATATATACTTTATGTGGTCGGAGATGATTCCTTCTATGCGTTGCAAACTTCTGGGCAAAATTATAATACACTTTTCAAGTGTATAAATATAGAATGAACAAATTTAAGGATTATTTCATAATGTCCCGTGCATCGTTAAGGACTCATAGCTAGAGCTGAAGTAGGGGATCAGGCGCGACGATATTGATTTAAAATTTGTTGGTCGGGCTCGGAACGGGACAGCCGTGATCGGGATCGTGGCGGGACGGGTACGAATTGCCCTTATTCGCCCATTTCTGCTCTTAGCCCATTGCTACTCTGTTAAAATTAACATTTTCAGACCCTTCTTTGCGTGGATTTGAGCCCTTTCCAATGGTTAATGTATGTTTCGACAAAGGAAAAAGATTTGGTCATCGGATATTCCATTGTATGTGCACATTATCGCCGGTGCCGGGCTTACAACAAACATTAAATGGCTAACAAAGTCTTAAGGAAAATTCGAGGGGAATTCCAGGAGCAGTTGGTGCTAGTGACGCGGTCATAATTATTTAGTACTTAATAATATTAAGCTATTTGTTCAATTCAAACCTTCCGCCAACAAAACTATATTGATAACTCGTTCACCAGCAGACTACCACTTTTTTTTTGATTGATGATTTTTGTTAGATGATAGGTGTATGCTGGTGAACACGCCCACTGTGTTATTTATTACTTATGGCCGATTTTCAGAATGACCGAAATTAAATTTTTTTTTTTGTCAAACTTCACATAAATAGAAATCCTTTTGAACTGTTTTGAAATCTGAATGATATTGCACAGCAATCGTCTTTGAATTGAAGAATTGTGCCGAAATAAATATTTATGTCACCTGGAATCCAGCTTTCGAAAATAAACCAAGAACAATGCTCTAGGCAATGTGACCACATTACATGCATGCATATGGTCAATCTGGCCACACTGTCCCAAAACATAAGAATTGTCACTTTTGGTATTTTTGTTTTGGTTTAAAAAAATTGCTGGGCTTATGCTGCTCCACAGAGTGTCACAACGCAATGTGAAAATAACAGATTTGGTTAGGTCCCTCAATATTTAACTTAACTAACAAAATGTGTCCTCTAAGATATCACGGCTTAGTCTGTTGCGGTTATTCGTCAAAATAATTTTTAAGGACGAAAAGGCTCGTTCTATGGTAACCTTTTAAATAAATAAATACATAAAAAATTAATAGAATGAAATTGTTGTTAATTAGAAATGAGGTGGAGAACGACAAAGCAAACGATGCTTAATCTGTACAGTTCAGGATCGGCATGCTTCCTCTCTTTCGAAAATTCTAGATGCAGGTTTGCAATTTTAGAATAGAGTAGTATGAACAATCTTCTTATCTCTAGAGGACAATTAAATTTTATTGGTTAACTAGAAAATCAGCATATCTTCATCTATGAAGAAGTTCTTCTCCAACGATAAAGCCGAATCAATTGATCTGAGTTCCAAAACAGAAAAGACAGAGCATAGTTTTTCCCGTAAATGTTTTAAACTTTAACTCCAATGTTATGCATCTGGTCTTTAGCTTCATTTTCTTTAATTACACAAGTTTACAAAATAAAGGGCAACTTTTGCAACAAAGAGTTGAAGAATCGTTCCAAGTGTATTTTTGGCCGCTGAACTCAAAAAAATTGTCTGTTATCTCCCAGCATGACATGTTTATGAGATATTTGCAAAAGCGTTGGTTCAGCAATTCATGTCTGCATTTGTAGATCCTGTGGCCACAGTATGTAACCTTTTCAAACCAAATGTTTTTTTAAACAAAGCAACATTGAATAACGTTACAGAAAATCCAAATACGAAGTTAGGTTTTCGTTCATAAGATACCATTATTTCGATATATAAATGAAAAAGTTTTTGCCTGATTAAAAATCATTGTAAAATATTGCTTGTTCAGCGCAGCAGCTGATTATATGTAGCCTCAAAACTCTTGTTTTTGCCCTCGCTAATAACTGTAAGGGCCGTTTGCTCATGTTCCTGTTTTTGCTCAAATCGAAATCCACATGTGCGTCAAAATAGCAACGGATATTTAGCGACGATTTGGAACGATGGAGACTGGAACACTAGGGCAATTTTTATTTATGTCCGTCAACATACATAGCAACGAAAGTTAGCGTCGATTTGGAAAGATGGAATATGATGTTTTTTGATTTATTCCTTAATTATAAACTTAACCTTGGTATGGAGATATCCGCGAAATACCCGCGAAATGAAAAAGTCCATATAAAAAAATGATTTCGCACGGATTTCGCAGGTTGCTGTTTCGCGAGTTGGTATGGAGTTCACGCGCGAAATTGACATATCGATATCAGAGCGTTGCCACCCGACGTCAACGTGTCACGCGATAGACACCCGATAGTCACGCGATGAGTGATGATTTCGAAGGTGTGAAATATATGTAAAACATATTTTCCGTCGCTACATACACACTACATATGGCGGTGGAGATTTTGGAAGAGATGGTGGCCTTAGGTTATTTAATAAAAGATAAATCTGTTTTGTGGAAGCTCATTCATAAACAGCATTATGATAGCGGTTTGACAAAAATTATCTCAGAAAGTATAGGTGGCTGCCTTTGGAAAGAAAGGAAAACATAGTATTTATTGAGTTTAATTATGTTATTCACTAATGTAAAACGGCTTGGTGTCGTTAAAGGACAGCCTTCTCTGCCGGAGTGATAAGCTTGCCAAGAGTGGAAGCGATGGAGGCGTACCCATCGCAACTCAAGGAGGCCTTAACACCTTTTACGAGATTGCTGATGATGAGCCACTTTGGCCCAACATGTTCAACGGATTAGCTGCATAACTTTTGGTCGGACTTGGGACTTCATTGTCGCGCAAGTTGTGGACGACATCCTCTTATCTATGCCGTTTTATTATAAATACATATAAACGAGATGTCATGGCTCAGTCCATTTAGCTTCTTCCCTAGTCGTGTCCATAAAGCACTAATTGCCTATTGGAGCAATTTGTTCAAAAATTACAAATAAAGTAAGGATTATTATTGTAGCATCTATTGCATCATTGGAGGCCTCCACAACTATTCGGTGTTAATTCATTTGAATTTCCCTGGCAAGATAAAGTTGAAACCAAATCAACTAGAGATGAGCGTCTTATTTCGCACTTGCTATCGTCGAAATAATGTGCAGAGATTTCGCACACTTTTCGCAAGTATCTCCATACCAAGCTTTAATTTAGAATCTGAAAATGCAATATTGTTAAGAATTGCATAAACTTTTGTTTTATTTAACTTTTGGGTGGATTTAAGGTTTGCAGGTATAAAAAAAATCAAGTTGAAAAATTGACATCCCACATTTAGGGTCATATCTCTATTTCCCGGAGATGTGCCATAATACGCCGTATACCATTTTAAAGGATACACTTTCAAGAGCGTTAAAAAAATCATGCAAATCGTCTGAACAGTTTTTGAGAAAAGCTCTTCTAAGTGGACCAACCTCTTGCTTTTCACCATACAAAATGATACAAAATAATTACCTTTATACATTAAGCCCTATAACTCCGCTTTCAGGAGATGTGCCCAAATACGCCTTCTACCATCATTAAGGACACATATTCAAGGGTATACGCAACAAATTTTAACCAAATCGTTTGAACCGTTTTTGAGAAAAGCCCCTTTAGGTGGAGTTGCCTTGGCTTGATATTTAAAAATTACAAAAAGACCGCCAGTTCAGCAGTCGGAACCAGTCATGGAACTAGTTAAAAAAAAACGAGAAAGGCAAAGCTAACTTCGTCTGTACCGAAGTTTTGATACACTTGAAATAGCTTGTCTCAACGGTTAGCGACTTCGACCAAACTTCGCAAATCAGCTTAAAAACATTACATATTACCCATGACCGTGTTTGAGAGCAGTAATATTGAAAACAAAACAGTTTTTCTTACTAAAATCCATTTTCCGAACGAACATTTGTATGGCAGCTACAAGAAGTAGTCATCCGATCCGGTCGGTTCCGACATATTAGCAGCGTGCAGTAAAAAGAAGACTCTGTGCAAAGTTTCAGCTCGATAGCTCTAAAACTGAGGGACTAGTTCGCGTAGAAACAGACAGACGGACAGACGGACGGACGGACAGACGGACAGACGGACGGACAAAGCTTAATCGACTCAGCTCGTCATGCTGATCAAGAATATATATACTTTATGTGGTCGGAGATGATTCCTTCTATGCGTTGCAAACTTCTGGGCAAAATTATAATACACTTTTCAAGTGTATAACAATGGTTTTAAGTAAAATTAAGTTAAATTAAGGCTTTTTAACAACGAAAAACAAGTCTCAATAAAGTATTAAACATCCAACGCCTTCGAGCCATTTTAGTATGACCATAAAAATCGTTGCTAACTTTTATTTTTAAAATTGCCGGGGAACTAGGAGATGTGCATGCACGATAACTCAAACGATGCGTATTTTATTTCTCTATTTTATACTAAAAAAATTACGGCAATCGTGTGAACAGAAGAGGAGAAAACGGACAATTTATTTGAGTTCTGCGGCCAAAATACATAAGGAACGAATGCTAACTTCTCTGTTGCAAAAGTTGGACTTTTTTTGTAAACTTGTGTTATCCAAAGACCATCTTAGCGAAGCTTCCTGATGCCAACAGTCTGCTGAGATCAACCAAAGGCCATCTTAGCGAAGCATATTAATGCGAACAGTCTGCTGAGTTGATCAAAAGGCCATCTTAGCGAAGCATCCTGATGCCAACAGTCTGCTGAGTTGGATGTGGACTAGGCCTACTGGGGATACCACTTAAAAAAAAAACGCGCCGTAAACTCTACCTCATTGGTGGTGAGGAAATGAGTTTAACCTATGATATATATCTATTAGCTGAATATTTTTGTGGATTTTGATTAAACCAATTCAAGAATACCCTCCTGATAGTTTTGTGAAGGGATGTCCACCGTTTTAACTCTGCCAACCAATAATTTACTGCTGAAAGCGAATGTGCACCCAACTATTCGTGGTACTGGGATTATATTTAATAAGAATATTAACCCTAACATTAAATTTTAATCTTAATCTAAATTAAATTAGAACTTTTAGAGTCAGAGTTAGAGTTAGACGAAATCGTCAAATGCTTAGGTTGATAATATCAATCAAATTTTCCTGGTCATGCTGACCAGGGGGGTTGGGGCTTAGCTCCTCAGTCAGATCAATTAACTCGATCTCCTCCATTACTTCCGCTTTCACAACAGGTTCCATTTCTTGTGTCCGGCGACTAATATGGCGCCCAGCTCGGCGGTGTCGGCCACCCCCACCACGTCCTCCTTTGCCGCTTAGAGGGCGAGTGACTTTGGCGCCCGTGCCTCGTCCACCTTCATTGTTGGGGGGACGCAATGTGCTGTTGCCTCCGCCCTGCCCTCCGTTCTCCTTGCCACAGTCTTGTTCTGCTCTGCCCTTGCCACGCCCCCCTCGACGACCACCACGATGCTGGGCATTCGTACGTATTAGTTTCCAAATCATATTTGTAATTGCATTCCGAAGTCCGACAACATTTGTGGTTTTGATTGAAATGATGTAGGGATCACTCTTGAATAAATTGGAAAAGCTAGAAACTTTTATCGCGTTCTACGCCTTCATCTTGAACAGCGGCAAAGTGTCTATTGCAGCTTCCGGAAAGCTGGAATTTAGCTTTACTAGCAATATGTTCTCTAACACTTCATGACTTCATCGATTACGATAGTCGGTTAGCACCATCTTTAAAGCGGAAAACTCACGCTCTAAATCAGTGGTGCATAAACACACACTATCAAGCTTTGCGATGGTGTGTGTAGCAGCGAAACACGAAGTAAACGTCATTATGTCAAACATGGGCTACAAACAAACAAATAAATGTGTGTGCGTGCTATTTATAGAGCACACGTATTCTCTCTCTCTATGCGTGTGTCGGCTGCGACGCCGGCAGCATTTTGACTTCCTATCCCACGGGGTAAGAAAAAAATGTTTTGTGCACCACTGCTCTAAATTCAACTGAAGTAAAAATAATATTAATAGTGATAAGCATTTTTATGCCCTGTACTCATTGAAAATGGGTAAAAGAGGATCATGAAGTTGTGCAAATGTATGTAACAGGGAGAAGGAAGCATTTCCGATCCTATAAAGTATATATATTCTTGATCAGCATCAAAAGCCGAGTCGATTTAGCTATGTCCGTCTGTCTGTATGAACGCGTCGATCTCAGAGACGGTAAGAGATAGAGATAAAAATTTTTGCATGTACAATGTACTAGAGACCTGCACGATTGATTCCGGAATCGTACGATTACGAATAAAAAATAATCGTTGTGTGAGTAAAATGATTATATTTTTTATCTGTGTTACTTTTTGACACGATGCCGAGTAATAATCATGGCATCGTACGAGTATAATCACCTTTTCGCCTACTAAGGTAAAATCAAAAAATTAAAAAGCGAAAAAAATTTAAAAAAAAAACAAACAAGTTATAAGTTCGCGTAGAAACAGACAGACGGACAGGCTTAATTGACTCAGCTCGTCATGCTGGTCAAGAATATACATATATACTTTATGTGGTCGGAGATGATGCCTTCTTAGCGTCGAAAACCTCTAGCATTTACCGTCTTCGACAGACAGACCGCTGGTCATGTGGATAGAAGGACATGACTATTTCGACTCGCCCCTTAGTGCTGATCAAGAATATATATTCTTTTTGGCGTTTGCCTTTGGCACCGAAGACCCTTGAAGACCCTTACAGCCCACTGTTAACATTTAGAGTTGGCTTAAGTTGGAGAACACATCTGCAGACTCTACAAAATGCCCAAGTCAGAGTTTGATACTCTTGTACATGAAATTAAAATTTAAAATTATTTTGATGAAACCATAAGCGAGTTAGTGTCGCATATCACAGTCAAAAACTGATCCATGCTAGCGATTCACCTTTCTCATATTTATTGGCCCAAAAATTGTGAAACATGAAAATTTATATTTATATAACAATTTAAAAATATTTTTGAATCTGGCGCCAAAGAAAACAGAGCATACTTGTAGGGGTCACCTATGTTAAGGTTGTCAAAAATATGTTTGGCATACTAAAAAAAAATACTAGATTGTCGAGGTGTACTTAGAAATGCGCGCATAACTTCGTCAAACGGTATCCAAATTCATTGGGACAACAACCGTTCAACGGAGAATTAAATGGGCTTCTATAATAAACTTTAAGAAAAAATCGCATAGAATAAAATAGTAAAACCTGTGATGGTCAAAGTACAAATTTCTCAAAAAAAAAAGGAAAATGCCAGATCTGTAAGCCGCATTTCTCAGCCATCGCGTTAAATTAGTCAAACCATTGATTAAAAATGTATTAGATTCCTCTCGTCACTACCGGAATTGATAAGGATATGAACAATCGGACGGTCCATTCGCGAGTTATATCTATTTAAGTGAGGTACAAAAGCAAAAGCGGTTTTTGGACCATAACATCAGATTTTGGGGGTGTTAGGAGAAAACCAAGTATGAGGAAATGCTATACTCGACTAGCCCAACAATATGTACTGGGTCTCGTGAAAAGTATGTGCAGATTTTTATACTCTGTACCGAAGGTACATAGAGTATATTAAGTTTGTGAAGTTTAAGGAGAAGTTTTTTCCCCCTAAATTATTTTTTTAAAAAAAAAAACCAAAAAAAACCCATATCCCTCTCTCTCTCTTTCTCTCTCTCTTTTTCTCTCTCTTTTTTTTCTTTTTGTTTTCTTTTTTCATTAATTTAAATGTTTTTTTTTTTTTAGAAATCTTTTTACTTTTTAAATATTTTTTATTTTTTTTATTTTTTCCCCCCCCCCCCCCATTTTAAAAAAATATATTCTCTCTTTTTTTTATTTTTTTTTTTTATTTTTTTTTTAAAAAAAAAAAAAAAAAAATTTTTTTTTTTTTTTTTAATTAAAAATTTAATATTCATTACCCCCACCCACCCCCACCACCCCACCACCAAACCCATAAAACAATTTTTATTTTTTAAAAAAAAAAAGAAAGGGGAAGGGGAGAGAGAGAGAGAAAGAAAAGGAGAGGAAGGAGAGGAGAAAGGAGAAGGTTATATTTATTTTTTGTTTAACAATTTTTTTTTTTTTTAATTTTTTTAGGGCCGATTTCTCTTCTTCCAGATAGCTGCTATGTATCAGATAATCCAACAAATAGTGAAATTTCGTTTTCATTGCCTACTAATTGCATCGAAAGCTATCTGCCACTTCGACCTCCAGATAGCTACTATGTGTTAGATAGGCATTTGACTTTTGCCATTCACTGTAAATTGACATAATAGTTTGGGTGGCTTTTTAATTTGTGCCAAGCAAAACAATTTGTAAAATGAATTTAAGCCGGGCTATTTACCTTCACTCACTGGAAGATTCCGATGAAGACATTGTGACAATTTATAGAAAGAGAGTATACCACCCAAGGCCGAACTTCTTTGAGGACATGGAAGATTCCGTATTCATAAAAAGATTCCGGCTTTCAAAGTCTACATGTCTGCTCCTTTTAACAAAAATTGGTAGCCAACTCGAGCCAATCACTAATCGGTTTGTACCATTAACAACAACCATCAGCAAACTTAACTAATCCATCTTTTTAGGAAATGTTCCTTGTCTCCAATGAAGAAGCTGCTTTTAGCATTGCGATTCTATGCTTGTGGTAATTTCCTAATTACTGTTGGCGACTTTTGTGGAGTGAGCATAGCTACTGCATGCCGGGTAGTTAAAGAAGTTTCCTATGCCATTGCATCATTATCCAGCAGCTACATTAAGTTTGGGGACCCCAATGAAGTCATTCGAGACTTTTATAAAATTGCTAAATTCCCGAAGGTTAGGTGGTGACCATGCCGAGATATACCGGTGGTGACCATGCCGAGATATACCGTAACAGAAAGGGATATTTCTCGATAAATGTACAAGCAGTATCTAGCGCAAATTTATATTTGCAAGATGTGGTTGCAAGATGGCCTGGTTCAGCCCATGATAGCAATATCTTCAATAACAGTCGTTTGAAGTACCGATGGGAAAGCAACAAATTTAAAAATTATTATCTTTTGGGCGATAGCGGGTATAAATTGAGACAGTACATGATGACGCCGCTACTCAACCCCGTAACAGAAGCTGAAAAGCTTTACAATGAGTCTCAGATCCGGACGCGCAACGTTGTTGAAAGGTGTTTTGGTGTATGGAAGCGCCGATTTCCGGTATTGTCCACAGGGATGCGTATTAACATAACCACCTCGAAAGTGGTAATCATTGCATGCGCAGTCCTCCATAACATGGCAATTCATGCAAAAGACCCTGTTCCACCAATTGAAGAAAATATGCCTTCCGAATTTTTAGAAGATGATATGCAAATCAATGCTATTACTCCAGCCTCTAACAGCAGAGATGCGCTTCATAGGTCTATTTTAATAAATAACTATTTTGATAGGTACGTAAGTTAAAAGAATACTATATTTGGCCAGTTTTGTTATTTACATAAAACAATATTTTCAGACTTTAAGAAAACTTTGGCGGACTTGCATCTGATCCTTATTTATTTCTGCAAACATTTAATTTTAATAAAAACAATTTTATGAAATAAATACATAATAACTTACACTGTCTTTCCATACGTTGCTTTCTTTTCACATATTTCTAGCTCAATTAGCTCTAAGGCTTTAGCATCTTTTTACGCTGTAGTTTTAACCCTTCTATTTCTTCCTGGTGCTTCAACTGTGCTCTCTGATTTTCTTGTTCATAATAGGTATTTTGAGTTCTCAGTAATTTGAGCTTTTCTTCTTGAAGCGCGCGGCTGTAATCAATTTTTGTTTCAGTCAGTTTTTTAGATTTTGGTTTTTTGAGTTGTGCAGGGGTCCACTTTGGATTAAAGGTTGATGGATCGGCGACCTCCAAATCTACATTGTTGTCTGGGAAATCATTTTGGAGCTCTATAAAATCAACTTTCTCTAGCTGACCATCCTCTTCCAAATCAATAACATCTGTAAAAGATTGCATTATGTACAACCATGTCATGAAGAAACTATTTTTTTTTATGCTTACTATCACTGTCAAAACTGTTCTCGCCGCCAGTGGCAGATTCGCCAATCATTTCCATTATTTTTTCCGACATGTCAGAAACTTTTTTTGGACGAAGGCGGCCCGCCACCTGTACGGAATGTTTCCCTCTTCTCCAATGCCACTTCAGCTTTGGTTTTCTTCTTAAGCCCTTCATATTTTGCTTTAAGAGCCTGAGCAGTGCGCTGAATTCCGGTCTTGCTAGCGTAAGTGGACGCCAGTTTTGCCCATGCTTGCTCCTTTTGTTTCCAAGTGACCGCATCTGACTTCTTGTTTTCGATAACATTCTTGTTATCCTCAACTAGAGCTACTAGTTCCCATTCCTCCTGGACTGTAAAATTCCTAGCACGTTGCCTTTTTGTTGTGTTTTCCATAATTTCAGATGACAGACAAACTTATCAGTGTATATATACAAGTGGAAAAAATTGTAAAATTTATAAATTCCTGTGAAATGTAATTAAAAATTTTGTGGTGAAAAATTTTTTCTTGTGTATAAAATTTTTAATGGGAAATCAGCGGGGGGTGAAAAAAATAGATTAGATCACTATATTTTTTTTTCTCTGTTAAAAATATGTAATATTAAGGTGGAGACAATAAAAAAGGATTTAAAAAAATATTAATTTTTGGGGGGAAAAAAAAGGAAAAAAATTAAGATAAAATAAGAGATCATATAACAAGATATGCTCATAAAATTTTTGACTTAAGCCTAGAAGACTGGATTAGACTGAGAACATTATTACTGCTGCATAAGATTTTGACAACTAGAGAGCCTAAGTATTTATATGACAATGTGCAACTTGTGTCATCGAGAAGAACCAACAACATAGTGTGTAAGCGGGTTAAACTCGCTAGTTGTGAAAAGCAATTTTTTATTCAGGCAGTTCGCTATTGGAATGACCTACCACATTACATTAAGAGCATAAGGAGCGCAACGCATTTCAAACTTAAATTATCCGACTATCTAAAGGCACATTCTAACTCTAGTTCAACTTAATTTAATCTATCTCTAGTTCTACCTAGTCTAATTTAATTTTCTCTATCCAAATTAAAAATATCAAACATAATGTTCATTGTTAGTCTTAATTACTGCTATTATTTTTACTATTAATATTACTTTTATTACTATTTTTTTTTGTTTTGTAAACACCTATTGTGACCGATGACATCATTTATAAGCACTATGCCTTGTGTCATTGGGATATTAAATAAATAAATAAATATAAATATAAATATATTTCAATATCGAAAGTAGACCTGCTTCGGTTGCGGGCGATAGATATCGATTAACGATATATTGATGTTTATGTTTATTAATGTTTTGCGTATACAATAAGTAATCAAATTTGTGCAAAATGAATGATTTCGAAATCATTTTTGATTTCAAATCATTTAGATTTTCGGAGACTTGTATCCGCTTTTTGAATGAAAGGCTTCACACGTTCAAGCAAAAAATCAAAATCGTCTGGGCTCATTCGGACAAAGTCCTTAAAACGATCAGGACCATTCGATCGAAATATTGTCTCAAATGATCGGAAAAATCCACTTTCTTCTCGATCCAAATAGAGTTCTTGAACCCACATTGCTCGCTTGCGTTTTTTTAGCTCTTGCTCTTTCTCGTCCTCAAGAGCTAAAACCAAAATCACTGCTGCCGCTATTTTGCTCTTCTTCGCTGTTGCCATTGTTCTGATTTTATTGTAAAGTAAACAAATTGCATATGAATTAGTTTTAAGATACATATGCATTAGTACTTACCACTTTTTTACTTTTTCAATTAACAAAACAACACAATATCGATTAAAATCAGTTTCGATACATTCACAATATCGACGTCAACGAAAAATGCTAAGCAACGTGAATGTCAACGAATGTGGATATCAACTGGTGTAAATTACTCTCAACTTCAATATCAACGCGTTGGCATCTTGCGCGTTGCTCACCTCGAAAATTAGTTGGCAACCCGGTTTTGTTGTCAACTCAATCAACTAATGTAAACACAACAAATGCGTTGACGTTGGATATCAATTGTTGATATAGCTAGAATTGACGCTGCATCAACTAGTGTAAATGCAGCATTACCAACACAAAATGACACGGCAACTCAGCTGTTGCTGACAGTGCTGCCAGATTTTCACTGGAAGTGCTACCACCTCATTAGAGAATTTGCCATTCGTATGTAAAGGTTTTAGATAAAGCTTGGTACGGAGATACTTGCGAAAAGTGTGCGAAATTTCTGCACATTATTTCGTCGATAGCAAGAACGAAATAAGGCGCTCATCTCTAGTTGCTATGTTTTCAAATTTAACTTGGCGGGAAAATTTAAACTAATTAACAGCGAATAGTTATGGTAGCTTTTAATGATACAATATTTGCTACAATAGCTTTATGTGATTTGTAAGAAACGGTAGTGAAGGCTTCTAGGTGTTCAGGGTCCTTACATGCAGTAAAGATCCAAGTGGAGCCAGATGTAAAACGTAAATAAATCGCAAATAAAAAATCGTTTGTAGGTTCATCGTGACCTTTAATTATAATTTTTCAATAATTTGCTCCAATAGGCAATTGGTGCTCCTTGGACACGACTAGGGAAAGGGCAGAATCGACTGTTTTGGCCATGGCATCTCGATGTCATGTATTTATAATGCAACGGCATAGATTAGAAGATGTTGACACGACTTGCGGCGACCAAGAAGTCCCCAGTCTGACTATTGAAAAGTTCTGAGGCTCATCCGTTCGACATACGGAATCGCCGTCGTCCACAATTGAATCCTCTTGTGCTGGGCCAAGATCCTTAACATCAGCCCTCTCGAATGAGGAGCTAATGTTCTTGAGAAGAGAATCAGCACTTATTTGTTTATATGCATGGCATACGCACACATTCCTTGTGCCGACAAGTTGGTCAAAAACGACATGAGTGGAGCTAACTGCCACTTCTCATCGCTGCCTCCTTGAGTTGCGATGGATACTACACTTTCACTTAGGACGCCGCCAGCGAACGGTGGCGCTGTCCTTTAACGAAGCCCAAGCCGCGTTGCAATGATCTCCTATCAAAAACAATCAATTGTGAATAGCATAATTAAACTCAATAAATATCTATACTTTCCCAGATAATTTTTTGTCAACCCGCTATCATAATGCTTTTCATGAATGAGCTAGGGCCACCTTCTCCTCCAATAAAAAGTTGTTTAGCCTTTTTAATGTTTTTGTATAGTTGTCCTACTCATTTTAAAACTCCGCGCCAAAACACTTGTATGTACAAATATGGTGCCTACTGCCATGAGTACGAAAAATATGTTT
Organism: Lordiphosa stackelbergi; assembly: GCA_018904235.1. Lineage (NCBI taxonomy): Eukaryota > Metazoa > Arthropoda > Insecta > Diptera > Drosophilidae > Lordiphosa > Lordiphosa stackelbergi. The sequence continues at coordinate 94,877 of JAEIFU010000162.1, forward strand.
TACATATATTTCACACCTACGAAATCAACTCTCATCGCGTGACTATCGGGTGACTATCGCGTGACACATTGACGTCGGGTGGCAACGCTCTGTTATCGATATGACAATTTCGCGCGTGAACTCCATACCAACTCACGAAACAGCAACCTGCGAAATCATTTTTTTATATGGACTTTTTTCATTTCGCGGGCATTTGCGGGTATCTCCATACCAAGCTTAAGTTTACACACAGGTTTTGTAATCCAATTTCGTTATGTGGAACTTTATCTGTTGCATAGCGTTATTTGTCAAATAGCTATTTCTCACTTATTTAGAGATGAGAAATCGGCCCTAAGTGTATTAAAAGTATTTTTGTTATATCAAGTACTACTCTTTAAATTTTACATATTGATTTATTTTTTCTTTTATGCATTTTTTTACAGAAACTCTTAGTGCGCCAAACCCTGACTTTTGTGAGTGGCCAACAAGTCAGCAACGTAAGAAACGGCCCAAATGTTGGTCCGCATTTTAAAGCGTAGCACTTCCACCAAAGAACTGCCAAAACAAAAATACCAAAAGTGACCATTCTTTTGTTTTGGGACGGTGTGACCAGATTGTAAGATGTATGCATGTAATATGGTCACATTGCCTAGAGCGTTGTATTTGGTTTGATTTTAAATTATAAGTTTTACAATCAGTAAATACAAATGATTAACATGCGTTGTTCACGGCCCACCCCTGGGGCCTTTTGAGCAGATGTGACAATTTAGTAATGATAAAATTCAGTTTAAATTTGGTTGAAGTCTTACGGTGTTTTGTAGCTTGCTTTGAAAATTGCGCTCAATCGGTGATGGGAAAATTATTCAAATTTCACCCGACGACGCATATTTGTGTATCGACAATGTGCGATACCTGTTGAAATAATTAAAATTAATTATTCAGGGAGCTATCGATAACAATACATAAAATACGTATCTAGTATTTTATCGGTATTAAATTGAGGCCTTTTTGTTGGAAGTGTGGACTACCACCAAAGGGACTGCCAAAGGGCTTTGGCACAAAAATTTTATGCGTTTTTTTTTATGGAGTTTTTTGTTTTGGCAAGTCTTTGGTGGAAGTGTATACTACGCCTTAATGCGCACGGGCGCCAGCCGTATCACCAGCGTCAACTCGATATCGTAGAAGCGAGCGAAAATTTCCATCATTTTCGACCGACTGCTCCAGAATATCATTTTTCCCAGAATGGCCACCTAAAGCAAGTCCTTGGAGACCTAGAAAAATCACAGTTTCAATAATAGATCGTAGGCTCTCTCTATTCTGCCGTACTTGCTCTGCAAATGTAGTGTTAAGTTGCGCTTTTATTGAGTCAGCACGTCGATTTTCAACTTCGTTTCGGGACAATTGCTGCAATACTGCTTATCAAAATCTCTACCGCATCCTTCCAGTTTTTACATGGCTCTTTGACTAGCTTATTATTAGTTGCTAATCTCCCAAAAAAACGCAAGCACAACAAAAGGCACCATCCATAGACATTAAGTAAGCTAGCCATGGCCAACTTGTCAGCCAATTGTGTTTAAAACGCAAGTTTCGCTTAACACTTGGGATGGTTTGAGAGACAAAGCGCACTATGTCTTGTTTACTATCATTATATTCGAAAGAAATGGCAGCTTTACTTGCCACTTCAACTGCTACATTTGCCTTCGATGACACATTTGTAGCTTTAATTTCATGGGTATCTGTTTTTGTTTGTTTTTTTGAAAAATAGTCCCTAAAATCACGACTTTTTCCTTTCTTTGCACTCATTTTAAAAAACGAGCAAAGCCCACACAATGCAGGCGCACTCTGAGCCACGGATTAGGGGGATGGACAGATTCAGGCGCACTCTGAGCCACGGGATTGGATGCGAGGCGCACTCCAGGCGAGGGTTAGGGTATTTCGAGATACGTTTAAGAATGAAACACACCGTTAAAATTAAAATAAGTAACGAATATTTATTTCAATCCAGGCGCCTCACTCCATATATCGATAAATATCGAGCGTGTTGTGAGCGAGTGAAAGAGCGCGTTAGGACATTGGCTCGGCATTGCGTGAGCTCGAAAGTGAGCGACCACTATATAAGACGGCCGTGCGCTCGAAGAGTACTCGTCTAAGTTCATCTTTGTAGTCGTTTTGGGGGTTTAACCGCCAAAACCCCCCTGCGTACTCCACTGAGCTGGATTAACAAAAATTTCGTTAGCTCCGTTCGGTTAATACAACTCAAGTCAAGAACTTACCAAAAATCAAAATTAATGCCAAACGCACCACGCCATAACGCAATATGTTAATAAGTAGAATTCAGTTACCTCAATCAATTACCTCAATCACGGTAACTAAAATGTTAATTAAAGGCAGGGTAAACGATAATATGCATAATATTTTCGATCACGCTCCTCTGGTAGCACTTCCATAGCCCATTTCCGAAAAATATCAAATTATTCGGTTTTAATAGATTTGCCTTTGAGTGGGTGAAATGAAAAGTAATTGAAATGTGATTGTCAGATGTTGGAAAATTTGACCCAACGCACACTGGGCCAGCAGCCCGAAATTTTGGCCAAAAGTCCCAATTTTTGATGTGAAACATCTTTAATTTCGGTGCGAACGATTTTAGTAGGAGAAAAATTTGATTTCAGCATCACGTGACGCTGACGTCAACCATAGTTTGTGTTGTTGTGTTTGCTTTGTGCAGTGGCCCGGCACACACACACAATACGGTTGGCAGTGTGATGGCAGGGGGAAGATTGGTGGGGCAGATGCAGAGAAGAGTTTAAGAGCACACACCCACACACCCAACATTTCATTTACAGTTCTTTGCCTATGGCTCAGCAAAAATAAACCGAACAGAGACTACCGCAGCAACAACGAGAGAACAATAGAGAGTGTACTCCCGTATTATTTCTTGAGCATGATACAACTTTTGCTGTAAGCGCCAGAGAGAGGGAGAGTGAGAGCTGTCAAGTACTGAAAAGACAGGGCACTGAGAGCTGTCAAGTACTGAAAAGACAGGGCACTGAGAGCAGCAGCATAACGTATTAGTTGTATCATGGTCTCTTTTTTGACAAATTGCCATTGCTGATTGTATACCAAGAAGAGAGCTTGTTTTTCTTAAATTAAAGGGCTTAATTAAAAAAAAAAAAAATAATTTTGACTTTGAAGCGTCTCTGATTTTGCGGATCATTGTAAGTAAAGATAAGATAAATTGTAAATGTAAATTTCATTTAATGCGGAATTCTATTTAGACGCTGTCAACTTGCAAAGGCAGAGAATAACCGAAAATGTAAAATAGAAGCAATATAAAACGAGAGAGGCAAAGCTAACTTCGTCTGTACCGAAGTTTTGATACACTTGAAATAGCTTGTCTCAACGGTAAGCGATTTCGACCAAACTTCGCCAAATCAGCTTAAAAACATTCAATATTACCCATGACTGCGTTTGAGAGCGATAATATTGAGAACAAACCAGTTTTTCTCACTAAAACCCATTCTTCGAACGAACATTTGTATGGCAGCTACAAGAAGTAGTCATCCGATCCGGTCGGTTTCGACATATTAGCAGCGTGCAGTACAAAGAAGACTCTGTGCAAAGTTTCAGCTCGATAGCTTCAAAACTGAGGGACTAGTTCGCGTAGAAACAGACAGACGGACAGACGGACGGACAAAGCTTAATCGACTCAGCTCGTCATGCTGATCAAGAATATATATAGTTTATGTGGTCGGAGATGATTCCTTCTATGCGTTGCAAACTTCTGGGCAAAATTATAATACACTTTTCAAGTGTATAAAAAGAGAAAAATCCTTGCATCCTTGGCCATGGCTAGCTTTCTCAGTTTGCCTAGAAACAGACAGATGGACGGACACAGCTCAATCAACTCAGCTCGTCGCCCTGATCAAGAATATTTATAGTTTATAGGGTTGGAAATGAAAACTCCTATGCGTTGCAAAGTTCTGGGCAAAATTATAATACCCTTTGCAAGGGTATAAAAACGACATGTTTCACATCAAAGCCTCGTGAGTGTTGAACACACTTTTGTTTGGGAAACTGGATAAAACGAAGTTCGGCAATGATTTTTAATACATATAGCTATTTTATGGCAAAATTTGGAACCTTTTCACAAAACACTTTTTGAATGACGGCCATTCAAAATTGATTTTGCTTAAAATTGATGCAAAAAATTAAAAAATTATAGGTAAAGTTAGGAAAGCAACAGCCTAACTCGGAATATAGGAAAAGCACTCCGAGGTACAATATTTATATACCAAGGATCGGATTTGGCGAACCAATTGGTTTGTATCAGTGACACAAGCTTTCAATATATTGAATTGAATATTGGCCTGGTTTGGATACTTCTCGAAAAATGTTTTGAAAATTGTCAAATGTGTCAGAGTTATTTCAAACATGGCATCAGATGGATTTTTCAAATATAGCTCATGAGAACTAAAATTTTTGGCCACAATGAACTGCTCTCTTCGGTTTGTAAGTTCTTGAATGTTTTCCAAATTTTTTCGCAGTCTCTGCAGTTTTTGGAACAGTGCGTTACGTTCTGCGACTTCTGCATCTGAGCATTTGGATTCTTTTGTTTCCGGATGCCAAACCGGAGATTTATTTTCTGCCTCGTCAAAAGGACTATCACCATTAGTAGTCATCATCTGACTGACAATTGGCGTTTTTAACAGTTCTGTTTTGAACAATTTTCATTGACCATAAATTTCTTAAGCAGAATAAAACTTTTGCTGCAGTTGGATTGCACCAAATCTACTGCGAATCACGCTGAAGAAATTTTCAAGGGCATCTTGCTTAAACTGACTCATATAAATGTATTCGATACCATTCTCCTTTAGAAGGTTTTCGCATACAATGCCAATTCGTCTCACAGCCCTGGCAAGATCGTTGAAACAGTTCGATTTGCTGTTTTCTAATTAGGAAGAAAGCGAACGGATTTTAAATATGCAATAAAATCGTCAATCCGCTTTTGGGTATCCCGATCGAGCCGATAACTTCCCTTGTTAAGCAAATCAAAACCATCGTTCATGGTTCTAAGAAACTTTGCTGTCTCAAGAGCGTTCTTATTTTGTTTTAAAGCTCCATCTTTAGAACTTAGTTTAATGGCATCGCTGACTGTTTTAGAAAAAACTTGTGTTTTTATATCGTGGCTTAAAAGATTGTTTCGTACACTTTTAAACAAATGCACATAATCAATGATAAATTGTGGCAGTGGTTTCTCCAAAAGATCTTCATTTTCCATGATACCAAATGCGCAAGTGTTAATAGAGCAACGATCGCTGACTAACGCACGTACTTTCAGGCCAGCTTGAGTACAACACTTCACAGCCCTTATAATTATTTGCGAGTAATGATTCGCAGTTACATTTTTGTTAAAAAAAGTAACACCAAGAAGGTATTTCCAGTTTGCAAAAGTCCGCGCACCATGAATGCAACCATTCCAGTGCCGGGGGAAGAGTACTCGTCATTAGAACTAAGACCATCTTCCAGGTGAATAAAACCAACAGCTTTGTCAGCTTTTGGCAGGTAAGTAACACCTGTTTTAATGGTCATTTCGCCCAAAAACGAGCTGACAATTTCTATGACTCTCTTCCATTTGAAAAACGAATTGTTTAAAAAATTTGATATGCTGACCTGAAAAGCCAGTTTGAAAAACTTTTACTGGCACCTAGTTTCTTAGGGAAGTAAGGCTGGGTAAATTAAAGTTCAAATTGTCTCGCATATGCTAATATGCTTTTGGACTGGTCATATAAATGTTTAGCGCCAATTCTTTTTCCTCATTCGAACAATGAGTACCACGATTTGTTGCCAAAATTTTTAAAAAAATTTTGGTGTTTTCCTTTGATTTTGAGCAATCAATTGGATTGTACTTGATTGTAACATTTTCTAAATCAGAACGGAATTTCTGATTTTGCTCTATCAGATATTTGATCTTATCCTCTAGTTTTTGATTTGTTTTTTTCTAACTCTAAACATATTCTGTTCTTCTCTTCTAGAGACTTAATGCGGTCATTTAAAATCCGATTCTATTTGAATAAATGTTTAATTTCTATATTGAAAAAAAGATCAATTTACATTTAAAAGAGTCTTGTCCTTTTTTTTTAAATGAGAGAATTCTCATTTAGGCTTTTGAAATCAGAGAATTCTGATTTAGGCTTTTCGAAATGACGGAATTCTCATTTTGCCTTGTTGAAATGAGAGAATTCTCATTTTGACTTGTTGAAATGAAATCAGAACCGGAACCGTACCAGTACGGTTTCGGTTCTGAATGCAACCACTAGACTTCGAAACTAGCAGTTTGGCAGATTTTTAAGCAATTAGGCTTTATTGTTAGCTTCAAATAAAACGAGAGCGCAAGTTAAAGTCGGCTCTAATCGACTTCGATATACCCGTTACTCATCAAAAAACATGTTTAACAGTGTTCCTGCGTTCCTTAGTGTGACCATCCGAAAAGTATGCAACATTTTTTAGGGTGGGAGGGGGTGGTAGCGGGGAGGGCTTGGTTCACTTTTTTTGCTTATAACTTGAGAACCGTTCATCCGATATTTATCATTTCTTCGGCATATCGATTCATTTTGCTAATTACTAACTATCTCTAGAAGGTACGAATAGTCAATCTTTAAAAGATATAACTTTTTTCCAAATTGCGGGGGCGGGAGGGGGCGTGGCCAAAATTTGAAACAAACTTGATCTGCGTGCAGATAAAAGAAGCATTTGTCCCATACATGTCAAACCTCTATCTCTTACCATCTCTGAGATCTAGGTGTTCATACAGACAGACGGACAGACGGACGGACGGACAGACAGACAAGGCTAAATCGACTCGGCTGTTGATGCTGATCAAGAATATATATACTTTATATGGTCGGAAATGATTCCTTCTGCCTGTTACATACATTTGCACGACTTTAGTATACAATTTTTACTCTACGAGTCGTCGGTCTAGAAAGTCCGTCTGTTTCTATGATATAGAACCGCAACCCTCAGTATTTTTGAAAGATCGTAACCAATACTATGCACGAAGTCTTTGTACAAATACGCTCGTTATATTTGTCGGTAACCTCGGAACAGAAAAGAACATTATAGCTGCTTATAGGAACGATAGGTTCAAAATTTTATCCACTTCTAGTTCAGAAAAAACTTTTTGTTTCAATGTTATCGCTCCCAACCCTCGTATTTATAAGTCGATTTATCTATGAATTTCACATAATTTCACCGAGAATTTGCAAAATCGGACAACTTATAGTATTTTCAACAAAAGATAGGTCTGAAACAAAAGTTTTAGTATGAAAAACTTTTACAAAACAAAGCTAATGCTGCCCACACAATTCCGTCAAGTTTGATTCAAATCGGATGACTTAAGCATATAGCTGCCATAGGAACGATCGGTCCAAAATTATTCTAGATGGAAGAAAACTTTTTGATCCCCTATCATGCTTTCTAAGAAATAAACTTCGATAGAGCCGAAGTTAGCTTTCTACTAATTTTTTTATTTCAAGTAACGTTAAGTTTGGTGGAGACATTGTTGATTAAATATCATTTTAATCATCTTATGAATACATCTAAAACTCTTATGGCAAACACACCCAAATAAAATTGATAATTTATATACACAAGAGTGTCCCAAGACATAAGGAAACATTTTTTTTCGCGATATCAAATACGCATACCCTCTATTTTTATTCTGTTTGACCTTATTGACTCAAAAAATAAATATTATTGAGATTGAACAACATGAAAATTTGTACTGGCTTACTACACAGTACCTTCTTAAAATTTAATTTATAACTGTTTTGACTTAAAAGTAAAATATTTAAAGGGTATGCGTAAAAAAAAACGAGTTCGATGTACACATACATGTGAATAGCTGCTCACCCACTTTGTTTGGACTTAAGTTTTAAAATGTCTGTTAGTTTCACCGGTCCATACCGGTATGTACCGGTACGATACCGGATACCGAATACGAATACCGAAACAGTATCAGAACCAAAACAGAACCTTTTACCGAAACGTTAGTTTCGGTACGTTCCGGAACCGGAACCGAAATTCGTTTCGGTTCGATTCCCTGGTACAGGGTATGAAAACTGAAACAGGTACAAAATAATTTGGCAGGTCATAGTAGCCCTGAAATATCATAGTTTGAATGATCGGAAATGCAGTAAACCTCATTTTTTTAAAATATATGGACCGATGATTCCAGCAGTCCATAAACCACTCCAAACAGTACATTTTAGTGCATGTGGCGGTAGTTCCAGAATCTCTTCGGGTTGCTTATCAGTCCAAATGCTACAATTTGGTTTGTTGAGGTATCCATTTATGGAAATAGGCTATAAATATCTGAGGGAAATGTTGACGACGTAGCAAAGTGTGCTTCCATATTAGATTTTCTTTGTTTTTACGCAAAACCTCTTACTATAAGTCATTTCTGATCTAAAGCACTAGAAGGAAATCTAATTTTATAGTTTGATTTTTATTATTTTTAATATTTTTTCAAGATAAAGTGCTTTGGAAACATCATAGCCTGGAACCAGTAGACACTCTCCTGAGGTATGCAGCAGCGCGCAACACATTAAGACTCCGGTAGCTGAAACTGAAAGCACGTTTTACCACAAAATTCTATTAAAACATTTTATTGTGTGAAATATTGTGACGCACTGTTCCAGCACGCACAACTAAAATAATGCAAAAAAAGAAATTTGAATTTGAACCTAACGGACAGCTTCGGCGCCCTCGATCGATATCGATTAATAATCGATAGATATCGAGGACAACTCTACAAAGAACTCACAGTGGCGTGAGCCGATAGTGAGCAAAGCAAATTAAAGTTCGGCACCAGCGCTTAGGAAGCCAGCCAAGGTAAGCCAGCTAAAAGAGTTAGCATCTGTAGTTATGGAGCAGTCGGGCTCCCATCTTGTTCTTGTGTATAGTGGATAGCCAATCCTCCACAGAGTTGGAATACTCTATGGAGCAGTCGCGCGTCCAGCTTGTAATTGTGTATTCTTGGACCGCCAATCCTCGCCAGAGTTCTAATACTCTACGGAGCAGTCCTGCGTCCAGCTTGTAATTGTGTATTCTGGGACCGCCAATCCTCCTCAGAATTGTAATATTCTACGGGGCTGTAGTGCATCCACCCCGTTCTTGTGTATCTTGGAGAGCCAATCCTCCCCAGAGTTCTAATACTCTACGGAGCAGTCGTGCATCCCGCTTGTTACTGTGTATTCTTAGATCGCCAATCCTCCCCAGAGTTATAAAACTCTATGGAGCAGGTGTTTCTTTACCCGTCCCTTATTCTTAGATATAACGTCCCACCCAGAGTAGGAACTCCCGACTGGAGCCCGACATCTGATTTCTTTACCCCCCGCGGAGCAGAGTAGCCGGAACGAGACACTAGGAACCAGGTACTGACGCCCACAGACGGAACAAGACGTTCGGAACCAACCAGGATTCTCGGCGGTCATCGTAATCCAGCACACTTCAACTAAGCCCTAGAATTAATACTACAATATAGAACATCCTGAAATAAAAACCCAAAAGGGAACACATTGAAACCTCGGATTGTTGTTTAGGGACTCTATTTGCAGCAACCACGACTAAAAGAAATCCTAAATTTCTGTAACCCTGGACTCGGCAAGCACAAAGAAATTTTAGTATGTAAGAAAAAAGAAAAAGATAATAGTTTCCCAAAAAATTAGCAGGCCACCCCCCCCTGCTTTGTTTGTATATATAATGGGGCTTAAAAAAAACTATTTTTTTTTTAAAAAAAAATTTTTGTAGGGCAAAAAAATTCAGTTAAATAAGACTGATTGCATTCAGAATGAAAAGCTATTCAAACCAAGGCAGCATGCATACCTCTAATATTTTGCAGAATGTTCGGTCCGAAAATAAAATTTCGGGGACCGGTTCTTTGAACCCCTGAGACCCAAGGATTTGGTTCAAACCTCGGTTCGCTTGAATATAATAGAGTAGTGTTGACGCAGATGGCGTGTTTAATTTAAGTAGTTTGAATTGGTTAAAAATTTATTAAAGTTATTTTTTCAAGTCTAGTGTAAGTTAGTTTAGGGCGCCTTGGTTTGAATTGTTTTTCTATTCATGTGAAATATTGGGCGAATCTAAATTGTTACCTCATCTCAGTATTGGCCTTTAAGCATGTAATTATGCAAACTGTACGCGTACGAGCTGAGCTCAACCCAAAAAAAGAAGTAAGCTTTGTTTTGATTGGATTAATAAATTGCGCGATATAAGTAAGTTGCAAGTTCGAAGCAGCACATTTTCTTAGTAACAAGCTTGAAGCCATTTGATGTTAAACAAGCCAACATCCGTTAGCTTTCAATCCTTATATAAATTTATAATATGTGGTCCGAACTTCACTTACTCAAATTTTCAGTTGGCACACTGCTATTCTTGAGCTTCTTTCCTAGCAAGCACTCTTCCTTAAAATGCCTAACACAAACGCAATCACGCCGCTTGGCAAGAAGAGTTTTGAGAATGCTTTGCCACAGTTTGAACTGCTCCAGGGCATTAGGAAAGCGAAAAGCCCGTTCGTGGCCTGGGCATCCAGAAACAATGCACTTCTTTACTTCAGCTGTCCTATAAAAAAATTGGTAACGCTTTAGCTAATAGTAATGTAAGAACAAAGTGTTAAGTTTTCTGTAACATATTTCACCGTGCGAATCCCATAAAACCCAATTGTTTTTATTTACGGCTGCGAAAGCTTCAGCAATCCCTCTACGGCCTCTGGTTCTCCTTGTTTAAACCTGTAAAACTAAAACAGTAAAAATAAAATATAAATAGATATAGGATATATATGAATAGGCTGTGCCAAGAAGCCCATAGCCACTACATCAAAAAATGATCGCCTACAAGAACCAAATTTCCCCTATGGAGAGCTCATGCCAGCATAAAACCCGCATGGGCCCGCAGCGACGTAGAAAGGGCAAGTGTTTTCGCACTTCACCTAAGGAATTTTTTTTTTAGCCGAACCAATGCATTTGTGTACTGCCATTGAATCCTACTGCCGCACAGAATTACCCAATCAATGTTCATGTGCTTGAAATAAAAAAACGTTATTAGAGAACTTAATCCTTATAAATAATATTATTACGCCTAAAATGATCATGGAAGAGTCCTAATCTTAATAATCTGTACTGCGATGTGGATACTTTACAACGCAGTGGAAGAAATCTACAATCATAAAGATTCCGAAACCAGGAAAGTGATGTGTGTTTTTGTTTTTAAAAATGTTATGTTTTAAAATAAGCTCGACCCATACAAGCATTTATCCACCTACCAAGTAAAAACGCCATTTGCGGTTTAGGGTTTTTGATTTGAATATGCGACCGAAGAGAGGCAGAAAATTTTAATGGTGTTTATGTTATATATTTGTTTCCCATGGTCGCCCCTTCCCCCTTTTCCCAATTAAGCGAAGTAGTTACATTTTTATACCTTGGAGAGGGTATATTAAAATTGTCCGGATGTTTGTAACGCACAGAAGGAAACATCTCCGACCACATAAAGTATATATATTCTTGATCAGCATGACGAGCTGAGTTGATATAGCCATGTCCGTCTGTCCGTCTGTCCGTCTGTCCGTCTGTCCGTCCGTCTGTTTCTATGCTATCTCCTCCGTCAGTTTTAAAGCTATCTCAACCAAACTTTGCACGAAGTCTTTTGGTATAAATACGCTGCACATTTGTCGGAACCGGCCGGATCGGATGACTATAGCATATAGCTGCCATAGGAACGATCGGTTGAAAAAGTAGTTTTAGTGAGAAAAACTTTTTTGTTTTCAATGCTATCGCTCCCAACCCCCGTATTTATAAGTTTCCTATACTTTCACATAATTTCAGTAAGTTTTATGCAAATCGGGCAACTATATAGTATAGCTGCCATACAAAAGATAGGTCTGAAAAAAAGTCTCAGTGAGAAAAACTTTTTTGTTTTCAATGCTATCGTTCCCAACCCCCGTATTTATAATTCTTTTATGCTTTCACATAATTTCAGCAAGTTTTATCCAAATCGGGCAACTATATAGTATAGCTGCCATACAAAAGATAGGTCTGAAAAAAGTCTTAGTAAGAAAAACTTTTTTGTTTTCAATGCTATCGCTCCCACGTTGTACAGATCTATATTATATACTATCACACAATTTTGTCAAGTTTGATTTAAATCGGATGACTATAGCATATAGCTGCCATAGGAACGATCGGTCCAAAATGTAGTTCTAGTGAGAAAAACTTTTTTGATGAATATATCGTATTGCCATATAAAAAACTGGCAGCATATATCATGCTCCAAGGGTATAAAATTTTCGTTAACCCGAAGTTAGCTTCCCTCTATTTTTATACCCGTTACTCGTAGAGTAAAAAGGGTATACTAAAGTCGTGCAAATGTATGTAACAGGCAGAAGGAATCATTTCCGACCATATAAAGTATATATATTCTTGATCAGCATCAACAGCCGAGTCGATTTAGCCCTGTCCGTCTGTCCGTCCGTCCGTCCGTCCGCCCGTCCGTCCGTCCGTCCGTCCGTCTGTATGAACACCTAGATCTCAGAGATGGTAAGAGATAGAGGTTTGACATGTATGGGACAAATGCTTCTTTTATCTGCACGCAGATCAAGTTTATTTCAAATTTTGGCCACGCCCCCTCCCGCCCTCGCAATTTGGAAAAAAGTTATATCTCCTACAGTTTTAAAGATAGAGGATTCGTACCTTCTAGAGATAGTTAGTAATTAGCAAAATGACTCGATTTGCCAAAGAAATGATAAAGATCGGATGAGCCGATCTCAAGTTATAAGCAAAAAAGTGAACCAAGCCCTCCCCGCTACCACCCTAAAAAATGTTGCATACTTTTTGGATGGTCACTCTAAGAAACGCGGGAACACTGTTAAACATGTTTTTCATGAGTAACGGGTATATCGAAGTCGGTTAGAGCCGACTTTAACTTACGCTCTCGTTTTTATTAAGTTTGTCGTCGATTGTTTAACTTATGATATCAATGTTGGTAAGCGTCTTTTTGTGGTCCAAACTTCGAAATTTCTTTTTTTTTACATTTGGAATTTCGGAATTGACACATTACTATAAACCGTGATTTCTTAATATTCCATAAAGTTTAAAATGTTGTTTTTACTAACTTAATATACTTGCTAAAGTATAATTGTTTAATTTGTTTAACTAATTAATTTACTAACTTTTTAATCAATTCAGTTCTATAATTTAAACAGTGAGAAAGAACCCCATAACCCTAAAAACTCTCTCTCTCTCACTCTCTCTCTCCCTCTCCCTCTCCCTCTCTCTTTTCTCTCCTCTCTCTCTCTAAGATTGTGCGGCGGGGGGGTGGGGGGTGGCCGGGAGTGATTCAGATTCACTTATTTGCTCATAACTTGAGAACCGCTCGTCCGATCTTTATCATTTCTTTGGCAAATCGATACATATTCCTAATGACTAACTATCTCTAGAAGGTACAAATCATCTATCTACAAAACTGTGGGAGATATGACGTTTTTTCAAAATTGTGGGGGCGGGAGGGGGCGTGGCAAAAATTGAAAATAAACTTGATCTGCCTGCAAGTATAAGAAGCATTTGTCCCATACATGTCAAACCTCTATCTCTTACCATCTCTGAGATCTGTTTGTTCATACGGACGGACAGACGGACAGACAGACGGACAGACAGACGGACAGACGGACATGGCTATATCGACTCGGCTGTTGATGCTGATCAAGAATATATATACTTTATAGGGTCGGAAATGATTCCTTCTCCCTGTTACATACTTTTGCACAAACTTAATATACTCTATGTACCTTCGGTACAGAGTATAAAAAAGAACGTACATGAAATTTCCTTAAATTGCCCATTAATCTATATGAGCTACTCAGACTGCAACTACAAATTTATTTATTTCTTTTTATTCTTTTATATATTTTCCAGGTGATTGAAAATTCCATTTCTTGCATTTTGGAGCAAAAAAACAATATTTTTAACAATATTTTTGGTCATTGAGCGTGTTCAGCAGCATAAATCGATGACAAAAAATCGACTATTTTCGTTAGAATGTGCTGGTGATCGGGCATAATGCGCAATCATGTTTGCTATTTTTCGTAATTGTGTTAGATGTGAATCTAACAAAGAAAGAAGAAAGAAATAGTTTGTTAGAATTGCTTGATTATGATTCGTTATCGATAGCACACAGCTGTCAGAAGTAAACAAACAAGCAATTTAGAGATGCAAAATGCAAAATGAATGTGGAAACCTCTTTGTTTTTAATAAATGAATTGGCAGAGGACGTGGTTTTGCCAGTAGCTCACGGAAATTCGTGCAAGGCTTTGAAGGCTCTACTGTTTGTTGCGGAAGAGCAGGCATGCAGAGGGCTTGGGCTTCGCTCACAGCGATTTCTTTAGAAGAACAGGAGGAGACATTACTTCATCTTTTTTGCCATTGCCTAGCTCTAAGTAGAAGGAAACTCAAATCTTTTGGTCACACTACTAGTTGGGACAGTAAAAAACGAGAAAGGCAAAGCTAACTTCGTCTGTACCGAAGTTTTGATACACTTGAAATAGCTTGTGACAACGGTTAGCGACTTCGACCAAACTTCGCAGATCATCTTAAAAACATTACTTAGTACCCATGACCGTGTTTGATAGCAGTAATATTAAGAACAAAACAGTTTTTCTTACTAAAACCCATTTTCCGAACGAACATTTGTATGGCAGCTACAAGAAGTAGTCATCCGATCCGGTCGGTTCCGACATATTAGCAGCGTGCAGTAAAAAGAAGACCCTGTGCAAAGTTTCAGCTCGATAGCTCCAAAACTGAGGGACTAGTTCGCGTAGAAACAGACAGACGGACAGACGGACGGACGGACAGACGGACGGACAAAGCTTAATCGACTCAGCTCGTCATGCTGATCAAGAATATATATACTTTATGTGGTCGGAGATGATTCCTTCTATGCGTTGCAAACTTCTGGGCAAAATTATAATACACTTTTCAAGTGTATAAATATAGAATGAACAAATATAAGGATTATTTCATAATGTCCCGTGCATCGTTAAGGACTCATAGCTAGAGCTGAAGTAGGGGATCAGGCGCGACGATATTGATTTAAAATTTGTTGGTCGGGATCGGAACGGGACAGTCGTGATCGGGATCGTGGCGGGACGGGTCCGAATTGCCCTTATTCGCCAATCTCTGCTCTTAGCCCATTGCTACTCTGTTAAAATTAACATTTTCAGACCCTTCTTTGCGTGGATTTGAGCTCTTCCCAATGGTAAATGTATGTTTCGACAAAGGAAAAAGATTTGGTCATCGGATATTCCATTGTATGTGCACATTATCGCCGGTGCCGGGCTTACAACAAACATTAAATGGCTAACAAAATCTTAAGGAAAATTCGAGGGGAATTCCAGGAGCAGTTGGTGCTAGTGACGCGGTCATAATTATTTAGTACTCAGTTCTTAATAATATTAAGCTATTTGTTCAATTCAAACCTTCCGCCAACAAAACTATTTTGATAACTCGTTCACCAGCAGACTACCACTTTTTTTTTGATTGATGATTTTTGTTAGATGATAGGTGTATGCTGGTGAACACGCCCACTGTGTTATTTATTACTTATGGCCGATTTTCAGAATGACCGAAATTAAATTTTTATGTCAAACTTCACATGAATAGAAATCCTTTTGAACTGTTTTGAAATCTGAATGATATTGCACAGCAATCGTCTTTGAATTGAAGAATTGTGCCGAAATAAATATTTATGTCATCTGGAATCCAGCTTTTAAATTTAAAGCTTAGTACTCAGACAAACTAAATCGATTTAGCTGGGTGTCAACTCCATAAAAAAAAAATGTGTCGGAAAGCTTTCGTAAAATTCCGACAGGCCTCCTACGCTCGGTCGAACTCGGACAAACTAAAATTTCCGTTCATACCCATCGGAAATCTCGCAGTGCCGCTAACTTGACAGGCACAAACAGCTGATTCAATTCCGATGGGGTGGTAGTAGAAAAAATTGATTGTAATTTTTCCGACACCCACCCGTCGGAATGTCAGCAGCAAAAGTTCGACAAAAGTCGTCGATTGGCATAATTTGAAACCAATAGTAAGATTTTGCATTGCCCATGACTTCTACATTCCATATATCCTCCACAAATCCCTAAATATTTGCAAAAACAATTAACTAAATTCAAATGCAAGCAAATCAGAGCAGTGAGACCGTTTCACACTTGTGGTATTTTGATGAAGGGTGGTATTTTGGCGTTGAACAGTCACACTGCATCGTCCGCTGGGTAACCCATCGGAATAGCTAGCGGACGATTTAGTTTGTCTGAGTACTAAGCTTAAACCAAGAACAATGCTCTAGGCAATGTGACCACATTACATGCATACATATGGTCAATCTGGCAAAACATAAGAATTGTCACTTTTGGTATTTTTGTTTTGGTTTAAAAATAAGCCTGGGCTTATGCTGCTTCACAGAGTGTCACAACGCAATGTGAAAATAACATATTTGGTTAGGTCACTCAGTATTTAACTTGACAAAATGTGTCCTCTAAGATATCACGGCTTAGTCTGTTGCGGTTATCCGTCAAAATAATTTTTAAGGACGAAAAGGCTCGCTCTATGGTAACCTTTCAGATATATATAATACATGAAAAATTAATAGAATGAAATTGTTGTTAATTAGAAATGAGGTGGAGAACGCCAAAGCAAACGATGCTTAATCTGTACAGTTCAGGATCGGCATGCTTCCTCTCTTTCCAAAATTCTAGATGCAGGTTTGCAATTTTAGAGTAGAGTAGTATGAACAATCTTCTTATCGCTAGAGGACAATTAAAGTTTATTGGTTAACTAGAAAATCAGCATATCTTCATCTATGAAGAAGTTCTTTTCCAACGATGACGCCGAATCAATTGAGCTGAGTTCCAAAACAGAAAAGACAGAGCATAGATTTTCCCGTAAATGTTTTAAACAATAAACAGCACCTTGTCTTGTTGTCTAAAACTTTAACTCCAATTTTATGCATCTTGACTTTAGCTTCATTTTCTTTAATTACACAAGTTTACAAAATAAAGGGCAACTTTTGCAACAGAGAGTTGAAGAATCGATCCGAGTGTATTTTTGGCCGCTGAACTCAAAAAAATTGTCTGTTATCTCCCAGCATGACATGTTTATGAGATATTTGCAAAAGCGTTGGTTCAGCAATTCATGTCTGCATTTGTAGATCCTGTGGCCACATTATGTAACCTTTTCAAACCAAATGTTTTTTAAACAAAGCAACATTGAATAACGTTACAGAAAATCCAAATACGAAGTTAGGTTTTCGTTCATAAGATACCATTATTTCGATATATAAATGAAAAAGTTTTTGCCTGGTTAAAAATCATTGTAAAATATTGCTTGTTCAGCGCAGCAGCTGATTATAAGTAGCCTCAAAACTCTTGTTTTTGCCCTCGCTAATAACTGTAAGGGGCGTTTGCTCATGTTCCTGTTTTTGCATGTCCGTCAAAATAGCGTCGGATATTTAGCGTCGAATTGGAACAGTGGAATATGGAACACTAAAGCATATTTTTGTTTTTAAATTATTCCTTAACTATTAGACTAATTTGGAATCTGTAAATGCAATTTTGTTAAGAATTGCATAATCTATTGATTTATTTAACCTGTGGGGTAATCTATGCATTTGGGGTGTTAAATAAATGAAGTTGAAAAATCGCCTCCACACATTTTCGTTCATATCTCTGCTCACAGAGTTGGGGCCAACATGCACGGTATATCAGCTTAAAGGACACATATTCAAGATGTCCGTCAAAATAGCAACGAAAGTTAGCGTCGATTTGAAACGATGGAATATGAAACACTAGAGCATTTTTTGTTTTTTGATTTATTCCTTAATTATAAACTTAATTTAGAATCTGAAAATGCAATGTTGTTAAGAATTGCATAAACTATTGTTTTATTTAACTTTTGGGTGGATTTAAGGTTTGCAGGTATAAAAAAAATCAAGTTGAAAAATTGACATCCCACATTTTGGGTCATATCTCTATTTCCCGGAGATGTGCCATAATACGCCGTATACCATTTTAAAGCATACACTTTCAAGAGTGTTTTAAAAAAAAAATCATGCAAATCGTCTGAACAGTTTTTGAGAAAAGCTCTTCTAAGTGGACCAACCTCTTGCTTTTCCCCATACAAAATGATACAAAAAAATTACTTTTATACATTAAGCCCTATAACTCCGCTTTTAGGAGATGTGCCCAAATACGCCTTCTACCATCATTAAGGACACATATTCAAGGGCATATGCAACAAATTTTAACCAAATCGTGTGAACCGTTTTTGAGAAAAGCCCCTTTAAGTGGAGTTGCCTTGGCTTGATATTTAAAAATTACAAAAAGACCGCCAGTTCAGCAGTCGGAACCAGTCATGGAACTAGTTAAAAAAAACAATGCTTTTAAGTAAAATTAAGTTAAATTAAGGCTTTTTAACAACGAAAAACAAGTCTCAATAAAGTATTTAACATCCAACGCCTTCGAGCCATTTTAGTATGACCATAAAAATCGTTGCTAACTTTTATTTTTAAAATTGCCGGGGAACTAGGAGATGTGCAAACATGCACGATACGTCAAAAGATGCGTATATTTTTTTACTATTTTATAAAAAAAAGAATCATCAAAATCGTCTGAACAGATTTGGTGAAAATCTAAATCGTTGATAATTTTTCTTTTCAAGATTGCGCAATAACTAAGAGATGTGCCAACATGCACGATACGTCAAAAAATGCGCATTTTAATTGTCTATTTTATAAAAAAAAGAATCGTCAAAATTGTCTGAACAGATTTCGAGAAATTCAATTTTTTTCTTCACCATAAGTGGCAAGTCGCAATAGTATGACCATAAAAATCGTTGCTAACTTTTATTTTCAAGATTGCGCGAGAACTAGGAGATGTGCAAACATGCACGATACGTCAAAAGATGCGCATTTTTATTAACTATTTTATAAAAAAAAGAATCATTAAGATCGTCTGAACAGATTTCGAGAAATTCAATTTTTCCTACTTTCATAGTAGCCCTGGTGATAAAAAAGCCAAATGGCGTGTAGTATGACCAACATTCGTAGAGGCCCTGGTGTTGGAAAATAATATGACCATAAAAATCGTTGCTAACTTTTATTTTCAAGATTGCGCGAGAACTAGGAGATGTGCAAACATGCACGATACGTCAAAAGATGCGCATTTTTATTAACTATTTTATAATAGTTTATATTCGCACGGGTGCGAAGGCTACTCGTCACCGGCGGTGTCGGCCACCCCCACCACGTCCTCCTTTGCCAGTTAGGGGACGAGTAGCCTTCGCACCCGTGCCTCGTCCACCTTCATTATTGGGAGGGCGCAAAGTGATGTTGGCTTCGACCTGCCCTCCGTTCTCCTTGCCGCCATCTTTGCCCTTGCCACGACCCCCTCGACGACCACCACGATGCTGCCCATTTTTGTTGCCTGCCTTCTGCACCGCGCCATTGTTGGAAACGCGCCCACTTGTTGATACCAGAGGTACATTGACGGTAACCTAAACATAAAACAAAATACAATATTACATAGTTGCACATACATACATATGTACACAAGTATTCAACAAAACAGATCATAACTCTAAATTGTATGGATTCAATTGTTTTTGGAACTGTTTTGTTGAAAACCCACATAAGAAAAAAAGAATACTTACCGATCCCCTAATATTTTGGATATTATTTAAATTAATATTCATTTTAATCCTGTAAAGTTGTTTGTGCTTGTTGAAATTATTTTTGTTGTTTTTGTTTTCGTTTTTGGTTCGTCTCTGCTTGCAGAATAACGGCGAATTTCCTGTACACCTGGCAATGCCGCGCAGCAAGGTTGCCGGAAAGTGTTAAAAGCGTTGTTATGTTGATAGAGAGTAGCAGTTACAAAATTGCTACTAATTGTGACTTGTCACTGTCAGTGACTGAGAAAAATAAAAAATTATATATCTCAAAATCTGTTCACACGATTGCCGTGATTCTTTTTTTTATAAAATAGTTAATAAAAATGCGCATCTTTTGACGTATCGTGCATGTTTGCACATCTCCTAGTTCTCGCGCAATCTTGAAAATAAAAGTTAGCAACGATTTTTATGGTCATATTATTTTCCAACACCAGGGCCTCTACGAATGTTGGTCATACTACACGCCATTTGGCTTTTTTATCACCAGGGCTACTATGAAAGTAGGAAAAATTGAATTTCTCGAAATCTGTTCAGACGATCCTAATGATTCTTTTTTTATAAAATAGTTAATAAAAATGCGCAACTTTTGACGTATCGTGCATGTTTGCACATCTCCTAGTTCTCGCGCAATCTTGAAAATAAAAGTTAGCAACGATTTTTATGGTCATATTATTTTCCAACACCAGGGCCTCTACGAATGTTGGTCATACTACACGCCATTTGGCTTTTTTATCACCAGGGCTACTATGAAAGTAGGAAAAATTGAATTTCTCGAAATCTGTTCAGACGATCTTAATGATTCTTTTTTTATAAAATAGTTAATAAAAATGCGCATCTTTTGACGTATCGTGCATGTTTGCACATCTCCTAGTTCTCGCGCAATCTTGAAAATAAAAGTTAGCAACGATTTTTATGGTCATACTATTGCGACTTGCCACTTATGGTGAAGAAAAAATTGAATTTCTCGAAATCTGTTCAGACAATTTTGACGATTCTTTTTTTATAAAATAGACAATTAAAATGCGCATTTTTTGACGTATCGTGCATGTTGGCACATCTCTTAGTTATTGCGCAATCTTGAAAAGAAAAATTAGCAACGATTTAGATTTTCACCAAATCTGTTCAGACGATTTTGATGATTCTTTTTTATAAAATAGTAAAAAAATATACGCATCTTTTGACGTATCGTGCATGTTTGCACATCTCCTAGTTCCCCGGCAATTTTAAAAAATAAAAGTTAGCAACGATTTTTATGGTCATACTAAAATGGCTCGAAGGCGTTGGATGTTAAATACTTTATTGAGACTTGTTTTTCGTTGTTAAAAAGCCTTAATTTAACTTAATTTTACTTAAAAGCATTGTTTTTTTTAACTAGTTCCATGACTGGTTCCGACTGCTGAACTGGCGGTCTTTTTGTAATTTTTAAATATCAAGCCAAGGCAACTCCACTTAAAGGGGCTTTTCTCAAAAACGGTTCACACGATTTGGTTAAAATTTGTTGCATATGCCCTTGAATATGTGTCCTTAATGATGGTAGAAGGCGTATTTGGGCACATCTCCTAAAAGCGGAGTTATAGGGCTTAATGTATAAAAGTAATTTTTTTGTATCATTTTGTATGGGGAAAAGCAAGAGGTTGGTCCACTTAGAAGAGCTTTTCTCAAAAACTGTTCAGACGATTTGCATGATTTTTTTTAAAACACTCTTGAAAGTGTATGCTTTAAAATGGTATACGGCGTATTATGGCACATCTCCGGGAAATAGAGATATGACCCAAAATGTGGGATGTCAATTTTTCAACTTGATTTTTTTACCTGCAAACCTTAAATCCACCCAAAAGTTAAATAAAACAATAGTTTATGCAATTCTTAACAACATTGCATTTTCAGATTCTAAATTAAGTTTATAATTAAGGAATAAATCAAAAACAAAAAATGCTCTAGTGTTTCATATTCATCGTTCCAAATCGACGCTAACTTTGTTGCTATTTTGACGGACATTTTTGCATGTCCGGTAAAAATAGCGTCGGATATTTAGCGTCCAATTGGAACAGTGGAATATGGAACACTAAACCATTATTTATTTTTATGGAGTAGTATTACTTACCCATCATCGTGCTCCAATTATAGCAGTTCCACGCACAAACAATAAATACGTATAATTAAGTTTTATTAAAATTTTTTTTATTGTTTTTGATTGTTTTTTTTTTTTTTTTTTTTTTGGTAATAAGAAATAACGGAGGATGGCAAGGCTGCCACATAGTCGAGAAAAATGACCCAGGGCTGAATAATAATGTAGGGAAAAATATATTCCTTTTAAATTAATGTAGTTAGTATGTAAAAATATAAAAATCTCTTAATCGTATGGATAGATTTAGATAAAACTTTGCAGGAATACTAGTTATAGTCTAAGTAATAGTTGGGGATACCGTGCATGTCTGCCCCAACTCAAAAATAATAGCGTCGATTGATATGGTACCTAAAAACAAATTGGTGTGCTAAAATAGACAAAAAATGCCAATTACGCCAACAAATGATAAATTTGGGATTTTTAAGTTAATGTAACACGGTAATCCAGATGCGATTTGTTTATAAAAATTGAAAAAATTATCAATAAAAAATGCAGAATAGGAAATACGGATAGTTAAGGGTGTAGCCAGGAGGCACCTCTCCAGCACAAATCGTGTTGGAAGAGAGATGAGGATGCCAGAAGCAACCATCAATGTCTCAGTTGCCTTATTTTCGGCAAGGGGGGAAATATGGGAAGATTTACCAGCGCTATGAGTATTCTGATAATGCGAAGACAGATTGGAAGATCTAATGTACTTCACACAGAATGGCATGTTCCATAGATACGTTAAGGTCACGGTACCCTGTACGCACTGAAAAGTGCTTACGAATCACTGGCTGGTGGCCGACTGGCTGGTGGCCGACTAGCGCCCCCAGGAGACCGGAGTCTCCCTGATAGCCATTTGAAAAGCAAACTTTCGGACTTGACAATTCCATATGATATAGAACTCCACGTCGAGACTCAATTTAAAACTCAGCAAGCCCCAGACTTGGTTCAGAGGATAAGGACTGAGGTCGGCATAGTTGTCACGCCCGTTATGACCAGGGACGTCATCATGCCCATTTCGGGACGAAGGTTACCACAACAGTTCGAGACAAATCTTCCATATGAGCGCCAAAAGTTTTATTTGCCTCTTTGAGTTGACGCCAAAACGAAACATCCTCTCTAGCCGCAATACGAATCTGGTGTCGTGCAAGACTAATCAAAAATGTAATAAATTTTCATATAAAAATTAAATAAACTTTTACTGTTGCTTTTATCCCGGACATGATTGTTGCAGATCTTTGTCGGCTGCGCGCTGGGGCCTCCATGTCAACTGCAGCAAAATCATATTTATTGGCGAGGTTCCGAATACTTATCTTTGCCTCTACGGTATTAATCATCGCAATTTCACCCTTCTTTTGTGACATTTTTATGCTTCTGAGCGTCAAAAAAAAATAAATTTAATTACTTTGGGCGCCCAAAAAAGGCTCGAACAGCTGGTAATACAATCCACAAATTCAGAGTTCGACGTTCGAGTTCGATGTTCGTGTGGATTGACATTTCGTTTCTCTGCGTACACACCGTAAAAGGTTTGACGTCAAATTGTTTGCGTGTGGTTTTACAACGTTTTTTATACACTTGAAAAGTGTATTATAATTTTGCCCAGAAGTTTGCAACGCATAGAAGGAATCATCTCCGACCACATAAAGTATATATATTCTTGATCAGCATGACGAGCTGAGTCGATTAAGCTTTGTCCGTCCGTCTGTCCGTCCGTCCGTCTGTCTGTTTCTACGCGAACTAGTCCCTCAGTTTTGGAGCTATCGAGCTGAAACTTTGCACAGAGTCTTCTTTTTACTGCACGCTGCTAATATGTCGGAACCGACCGGATCGGATGACTACTTCTTGTAGCTGCCATACAAATGTTCGTTCGGAAAATGGTTTTTAGTAAGAAAAACTGTTTTGTTCTCAATATTACTGCTCTCAAACACGGTCATGGGTAATACGTAATGTTTTTAAGCTGATCTGCGAAGTTTGGTCGAAGTCGCTAACCGTTGAGACAAGCTATTTCAAGTGTATGAAAACTACGGTACAGACGAAGTTAGCTTTGCCTTTCTCGTTTTATATGGAGTTTTTCGTTTGTGAGCGCTTTTTTGATTACTCCGTACCGTGCTTTAAAAAAATAAATTTTTCGTTTTTGGATCTAGTTCAATGTTTTCAGCACTTCTTACACTGGCCAACAGCCATTTTGGTCCAGCCTTATTGATGAAAAATTCTGATCCAGTTTTGTGCACTGATTCCACAACTGGTCTCGGTTTTTCTCCATCAGCTCTTGTTTTCAAGATATAGCGGAAAATCTGTTTTGCAGTTTTTTTGGCTTTTAAAAAATTATGCAGGTTACACCGAGCAACAATATCTGTATTTATGAGCTTTATGCGACAGTATACATACTAAGGTCGCCTAAAAAAATCAATGGAGCATCATCAGCAAACCCAAAACCGCCTAAATTGGCCTTTGAAGAGAAATGTTCAACAAATTATAGCAAACTTTTCAAACAAATGGGCCAAATGAGTACCGCAATTACTATAATCTACGGAGTAAGCTCCTTGTGACTATTACGATTTTCCAAACGAATGTGAAACGAATGTTTTTGACGAGGAAGTTGACCACTCTTATTATTTGGAGGAATGAGCAATAATTGCAATGTAGTGCAAAAACTCTCTCCATTTCGAATTACTTTGTGAGTCTGTCACGACATTTGACTAGATAGGTCATAAGTTGGAAGTTCGAATTTTTAGTTTTACTTTGAATTAAGTTGTTACATACAGTTAAGTGGCCCGAAAATAAAATCCGATTTTAAAAAATTGTTCATAGAAAGACCTTTTAATTGAATTAATGATGGCGTCTTTATACTTTCCAGTTATGAATATTATCTGTTTCAACACAATTATGGAGAGTTTGATCAAAATCGGATGAATATATCGTATAGCTGCCATATAACAAACTGGCAAGCATGTTTCATGCTCCAAGGCTATATAAACTTGAACTTCGGTCGAACCCAAGGTTGCAAGGTTCGAGCAAAAACTTGACGAGAATCCTTGCGTTGGGTATTAAATGGTGCGTTTTTTTACTTTAAATCTGCAGTACGTGAAAATGTTTTTTTGGCTGCTGCTTTAACTTCTGATTTAAAAACTCTGTACTCTGTTTTAAAAACTTTTGCAGATGCCGTATTCTTATAGGAGCAGAAGCCGCTCCCGGAGCCCAAGCTACAGCCCAAGGCGACGGCGCCGTAGCCCCCACAGCAGTGGACGGGGCCATAGCCCACACCGAAGTGGACGGGACCGTTGCCCCCATACTTATAGCCCACACCGAAGTGGACGGGACCCTCAACAAAGCCGACGAATCGACCCACTTAGCGGGAGGGAAGTACTCGACTTAGTGCAGGGGATGATTGGCATTGTGCAACGGGTTTCTGCTTCGCCGTATGCGTCTCGGCCTGAGGCGCATGTTCCCCCTCAAGTGGGGCTAGGAGCCCAATTTCGCCAATTGGGCTCGCATGTGTCTAGGCCTGAGGATCGCCCTCCACCGGAGCAAGCAGTACACGACGTTCGCCGTCCATCGGAGCATCCAGAACAAATTGCTACATTGGACACACAGCCTGAGGCCTCCCGGCGACCTCCACCGGCCAGAAGGGCTGAGAAGATTTGCATCATATGCAATCAGCCGGTGCCGGGCTTCATGACGGATCACATCAAGAATGTGCATCCAGGGGAGAAATTCCCGTGCCGAAATTGTGGCAAGACGTTCAAAACCCAAAGAGGTGCCAAAATACACATTTGTAAACAAGCTTCCTTATATAATGACACACTTTAATCGACATGGTAAATATTTGTGGATTCCCTCGTGCCGTCGTCATATCTTTTTATATATTTTTATTTTTGCAGAAGTCGCCGTTGAAATAGTGCCACATTTATTTTATTTTATTGATTTAACTAATCTGTAGAATTAAGAAATTAGCCTAAGGAAAAAAAATTTAAAAAGGTAAAAGAAAATTTCAATTAGCGACAATTTTATTTAAAATTTTAATTAACAATATTCGGTTTTAAAAGTATACTTATATCAAATTACTAACTATTGTTCTTCTTGTAGGCATATACCCATATGCATTGCTTTGTATACATGTCCTTGACATTGTCATCATGGACAACGCCCTCCATATTAACCAGTTGCTTTAACACTGCTCCATAATCCTCCAAGCGATTGTTTGAGGCACTTGCTAAGTGAACCTCCGCTTGTGGATGAAGACTAAAGAGTCTTTGCAGAACAGTTCGAAGCGTCTCAATGTGGTTTGAGGTTCTCCCCCTGAGAGCTTCAATGTTTTCTAACCTATTACTTAAAATTAATTCCTCTAATACTACATTAAAATGAATTCGTTTCAGGACTTTGGTGTGTGCCATTTTAACAACCGACGCCTCGCCGTTGTGGGTGCGGATTGCCCAATCATTGAGGTGAGTTGGGTCTATTATCCAGGGGGACAATTCTCACCCATATTTCCCCGCAACATGTTTAACAGCTTGTGGTTGACCGGATTCCCGTCCGAAACCAGGCATGCCACTTTTTTCTCCATGCTCTGGAGCAGTCCCAAAAAATAAGAAAATACCTCGAACATTTCATCCGCCTTCCAAATGGCCCCCACCTGCCCTAAAATTCCAAATTTGGCTCCAGCAAAAGCAAGAATAGTCCGTCCAGTTAAAATGTTGTAGGTAAATATTACAAACAATTTTACAAGATAATTGTGTAATTTTGTTGTATAAAAACATCTCGTCAAAGTGGACGGTCGTTGCCTCAGGATGTTGAAGCTTTTGGGCCACTGCTGACAAGGCGCTGTAGTACGTTGGCCTTTGATTATAGTGTTTGCCCCTCCACTGAGTAAATCTGCAAGAACGACAAATGTAATTAAAACACATTAAGTGTTTTTAATAATGATCGCCAACTCACAGATTAGCAGCAGCAAGGGACGGCATCAAAAGATTTATATCCCTTGCCCTAAGTGGATTGTATTGGTCTCTGTCATCCTGGAAAACAACAATTTTGGCAAGATCCATAGTAATAAAAATAATTTGTTGTTGTCGGGTGGGTGTGGGTGTGTGTATGTGGTTAAGTGTTGCAAAGTGAAGGCATTACGTTAACGTAATTAACGTATATTGCATTTTATTCACAAGCACAAGAAACAATCAAGCCCACCAATACATTCAAATAGCAGCCAGTGCACTATGGGTAATATTTCAATTTATCGGGTATTAATTAATAACTTTTAAAGTAAGAAGATTTTTTGATGCGGTTTATTTTTGTTATGAAAAAGTGGGCGTGTCACCGCCCACCCAAAAAATTAAACATTTTTTTTTTTTAATTTTGTAAAGAAACTGAATATAAATGTAAATGTATAATTATTTTGCGGAAACCTTTTTCTTTACAGAAGGAGGAAAAAAGTGCAATCAGTGAAAATTGATTTTTAACCCAGTGTCAAGTGGCAAGCAGCAGCAGCAAAAATGGTGCAAAAATTTCAATTTTAATTTTAAAAAAGGCAGCGGCCCCATTCCCGCGCTTAACATTTTGTATTTGCCGAAATGTCATCAAAAGCAGCAACAACAATAACAACAACGAACTTTTAAAAAGGCAGCGGCCCCAGCAAAGCAAGAGCGAGGGAGAGCGTGCAAGAGAGGACAGCTAACGGTCTTTCAAAAGCAAAAAAAAAAAACAACTCCAAATGTAAGTAAATGCTCTTTTTTATACATTTTTTGCATATTAATGTTAAATTTGTTTTCGCTGACTTGAACATTTCAAAGGCATAAATGCATATGAGTAGAGTGTTTGTGTGCCTTTGCGGCTTTGGCTTTTAACGGAAATGAGAATGAAAATGATAACGACAATTTTTGCCGATAAATAAAGGAAGTCTTTTCAGACCTTATAATAATTAAGAATAATTAAAATTTTTGAATGTGGTGGTAACTAGGGCATTCTGTTTTTTGAAAATTAACATGAGATATCGAGGGATCACACAGTTCAGGTTTTTACCCTAAATAGTTTCGGAGCTGTCGAACCGATTCAAACTGGTTTGGAAACGTGAAAGAGTCCAACTTCATATTACCAACCTGCAGTTTTTCCATAAAAAAGGACATAAGCCGATTTGTTAAAGAGAATAAATACCTCAGTGCAATAAGTATATGTGCAAATATGTTTTCGTTTCTCTCTTCCTCAATAGTAACAGAACATATGTTCTAGGTATGCAAAAGTCTTTTGTTGTTATCTATTTTTAGAATGCTTTTGCATAATTCTTCTTTGGTCATCATTCTTAGTACCGTTATCACACATTTGAGTGGCGAGATTTGATTTTCTTAGGAAATAAGTTTATGTGCAAAAACCAATTAGTGTGCATTTAATGGTCGGCGTGCACCAAATTGGATGTGTTTTGATAAAAAAATGAAAAGTTGAGAGTAAATTAAGTAGTTGTTGCAGAAACACAAAAAAATTTTTAAATTTTCCTAAGAATGCCGCGTGGAACACATTTATCAGCTGAGGAACGCGGACGAATCCAAGGATTGAACGAAGGTGGGGCTACCATCACTGAAATAGCTTCCAGAGTGTCCGACACAGAAATACGATAGCTAATTTCTTAAAAAATCCAAGCTCCTATGGTCAGATTAAACGCAGTGGCAGACCGAGCCACATCGACGATAGGTGCAAGCGTGAGATTAAACGCCTGGCTGTAAACAATCAAATGTCTTGTACAGGCATTAAACGTCATTTAGAGCTCAATGTCGGTAGAAGACGGATCCATCAAATGTTAACTGAAAATTGTAACCTTAAACATAGTTCCCGGGTGGCTGTATCGATGCTATTGCCACGCCATCTTAAGGCTCGTTTGGAGCCGTAGCTACTGCCCGAGTCATATGGTCTTTCCCGGTCAACCGGCGGTCCAGAGACATGCCAAGGTACCGCGGTATCTATATATGGGACTGTTGATCCTAGGAGTCGCATTTAAGTAATTTTCGTATGGTATTGGTTATGTTCCAGCGGTTCGACCAGCGACCAAAACCAAGGTACTGATCCGGCCACAAAATCCCTAATATAAGTGCGAATGAATTTAGGCATCCTACGATGAGAGACTTCATTTGATTGGCATACAACCAAGAGGTCATTAGAGAAGATTGCATTATAAAGTAATTTGTTAGCAACTTGTTGAGTGATGTTTTGTGCTACCGGGACACACTGCAAAGTGACATGCCATCGGTTTATCATCCCCAAGTATAAAGTGTGTAGCACATACTCCGAGCAGCATGCTTCCTCCAGAAAATACTATTCATTTTTATACTTTTGAAAAGTGTATTATAATTTTGCCCAGAAGTTTGCAACGCATAGAAGGAATCATCTCCGACCACATACAGTATATATATTCTTGATCAGCATGACGAGCTGAGTCGATTAAGCTTTGTCCGTCCGTCTGTCCGTCTGTCCGTCCGTCCGTCTGTCCGTCTGTCTGTTTCTACGCGAACTAGTCCCTCAGTTTTGGAGCTATCGAGCTGAAACTTTGCACAGAGTCTTCTTTTTACTGCACGCTGCTAATATGTCGGAACCGACCGGATCGGATGACTACTTCTTGTAGCTGCCATACAAATGTTCGTTCGGAAAATGGATTATAGTAAGAAAAACTGTTTTGTTTTCAATATTACTGCTCTCAAACACGGTCATGGGTAATATGTAATGTTTTTAAGCTGATTTGCGAAGTTTGGTCGAAGTCGCTAACCGTTGAGACAAGCTATTTCAAGTGTATCAAAACTTCGGTACAGACGAAGTTAGCTTTGCCTTTCTCGTTTTAAATTTATTTAAATTCAAATAGTTAACAGTGCTTTACAGCTGATTGATCAGAGTGACCTTCCACCCTTTCTGTGCGTGGTCACACTCTTTTAGTTATGTTCCACACACACAAGAAATAAATAACAAATTCCTGGCAGGAATTTTCCGCAGTGCTGGATACAGGCCTTAAATCTAAATAGTTTCGGAGCTGTCGAACCGATTCAAACTGGTTTGGAAACGTGAAAGTATCCAACTTCATATTACCAACCTGCAGTTTTTTCCATCAAAAAGGACATAAACTGATTTGTTAAAGAGAATAAATATCAAGGCTGCAAACCTCTAAAATTTTACAGAAGGTTCGGTCCGGGGGTTCGAACCCGTTGTAAAACCTAAGGTTCGGTTCGCGGACCGGTTTTCGGAACCCCTAAACCCAAGGTTTTGGTTCGAACCTCAGTTCGCTTGAACATAGAAGAATAATTTCGATTTATTAACACTTATTTTAAAAATAATATTCCTTATGTCAATAATGCAATTTTTATTTATCAAATTCATTCCATTCATGCCAATTATTCGTCGAAAGCGTATGAGGCAGTTCTGGTTTCAACAAGACGGCGCTCTACCGCACTCAAGTCGCATAACAATCGATTTTCTGAAGAAATTGTTTCCGGGCCGTTTGATGTCGAAAAGTGGTGATTTGGACTGGCCACCGCCTTCGCCCGATTTGACGCCGCCTGACTTCTTCTTGTGGGGATATTTGAAGTCAAAGGTTTACGTTAACAAGCCAAGGACCGTAGAAGAGCTCAAGGACAACATTCGTGAAGAAATAGCCGCTATTCCGGCCGAAATGTTGGCGAAATCGATGAAAAATGCTGCAAAAAGGGCACAATACGCCATCAACGCCAGAGGCGGCCATTTGAGAGATATCATATTCAAAAATTGATGTAAACAAATCTACTTGGAACAAATTAAATGATTAAGATTGCCAACCGCCAAATTTTTATTTTTTTCTTTGATTTTTTTAAAAAAAACATGGGTCCGTCGAATATGGGCAACCCTGTATACCTTGTTTGGGAGCTTAAAGCACAGATGAGAGAATGAATGTCCGTTGGGTCAAATTTTCCAGCATCGGAAAATCACATTTCAAACTATTTCGTATTCTATCCTTACAAACCAAAATTGAAGCCAATCGGATGAAAAATACTTTTTTCATGCAGAATTTTCCGGCCATTTTCCTCGTGTGCGGATTTTCCAAAATCGGAAAAACACGTGTCGAACTATTTCGCGTACTTTGCATACAAACCAAGTTTCAAGTCAATCGGATGAATTTTCCAAAACCCCGTCTTAGTACGCACTTTCACCACTAACAGAAACTTCTGCCCAAATTTAAGCTTTTTATCTCTTACCGATTAGGCTGTGCGCTGATTGCCAATCAGTCAGTGAATCAGTCGGGACACTCTCTTTTATATTTATAGAGACTAGCAAATTATCCCGTCGCGTTTCGCTGCGCCTTCAACAGTATAGAACCAATACATACCCTCTTTCCACCCACATTCCACCCATTTCCAGCCCACATAACACCCACATCCCTTCCACTTTCCGCCACTTCAAAAACAAGCAAATTTCTCGACTTTATAAATTTATTTATTTATTGGTTTTTCTTTTTAGCCTCGGTGTCCCCCACTTCCATCTGTTCGGTTGGTCCATCTTCAGCTGTTGGCAGGATACCAATTAGTTGCGTCATAGCCGCTTGCATGCCAGCCTGCATGGCCCTTTCCATCGCAGCCCGATTTGCTAGCCTCTCCTGCCGGTTACTACCAGCCACCAAGGAAAGTGGCAGGCGCCACATAGCCGGGGCCGGTGCCTGCGGCGGGGTATGGGCCGGTGCCAGCGGCGGTCCATCGGCCGGTGCCTGCGGCGGTGCATTGGTCGGTGCCTGAGGCGGTGCGGCCTGATTTCTAGCCAGCGCCTGTGCTATGGCGGTTTCCGCCAGCGTCGTGGCCAAGAGCTGAAAATTGACACGGCCACGACCTCCGCGCCCACGTCCACGCCCACCGCGTCCAAGCCCACCGCGTCCACGCCCACCGCGTCCACGCGCACGTCCTCCGCGACGTCCTCCACCGCCAGTGGAGATGCTGATATAATTGTTTCCCATCTGAAACGGACATACGGACGGACGGACAAAGCTTAATCGACTCAGCTCGTCATGCTGATCAAGAATATATATACTTTATGTGGTCGGAGATGTTTCCTTCTGTGCGTTACAAACATCCGGACAATTTTAATATACCCTCTCCAAGGGTATAATAAAAGTGCTTCAAATTGAATGATTTTTTTTTTTTATGCTAGTAAAATATCCACTTGTTACGAAAATAAACAAAAATCAGAGTCAAATTATCATTAACAGCAATAAAAAAGTCATTAAACATGCCACATTGCAACGCTTGAAAAATTCAATTTGACAACTCGCATCAGGCACACAATTAAAGTGATTAAAATTTAGCCGTCAGTGTCTTGTTTCCAAGAAGAGCTATTTTTTCTTATTCTTGAATAGTTGAACTGCAAAAATTTCAATACCTGGTCTAAATGCCTTTACTGGAACATTTTATATATTTTTTTTTATAAACACCTAAAAACTAGGCAAGTAGCAAAAAAACATGTTGCTTTTATGGACTACAACTTGTAAGTTCCATCGAGTTCGGCCACGCCACCACATGGAGAACAAGCGGGTGGATTCCCAGAACATATTTACAAAACAAAACCGTCCGCATGTTTCCGCCATTTCGAGTTTTTCATTTTATTGTAATTAAATCTGCAATCAAATTCACATGTTATCGAGACACTGCTGGCAAACGGTCACACTGGAGTTAACATGGACAGCAATTGTAATAAGCTCACTGCTCGCTAGCTTTGCTGATGCAAGCACCTAGTTTTGAGCAGTCTTACGTGAAATGAAGGAAATATCACGCGAAGCGCTATTCGAAGTTTGGCTTGCCAGCCCCAAACCTGCAAAGCTTGAATCGGCTTTCAATCACACCTCAGCATTTTTTGGAAAAGATTTAAACTATGAAAAGTTATATACTCGAATAGAAAAGCTAACCCACGAATTCCAATTGAGATGGGGTAAATCTCAATATAAAAAGCAAAGATTTATGAATACTAATTCTGATTGGCTAAAAATTAAAATAAATGCTGCAGAGTTTCTTCTCGACCTGGAACCTTCCCATTCAAAAGAAAATTCCAATCGTGGGAGAGATGAAAAACAATTTTCCGAATGCTGCTTAAAAACAAAACAGCGAAAATGTAAGGAACTCAGTAGCAATATATCTGACGATCATTTGATGATGGCTACTGAGCTGAAAATTCGATCGTGAGGAAAAAGGGATTCGGCGGATCTTGTTAAGGAATTGGCCTATGCTTCACCATCAAGAGGTTCATCGATAAAAAGAGCCAGAGCATGTGAAGTGAAAGCAAAGCGTCTGTCAGCTGATCAAGCACTTGCTATGATAATTGATTCAAATTTGTCCATGCACTAGTACCTCTCACTTCGGCAACATACAAAGAATTTTAGTCCAAAATTATATCCGTGCTATGACTTAGTCAAGCACTCAAAAATGTTGTGTTAAACGGAAAATATTACTGTGACTGAGATATCTGCTGAAATAGACAACAAAATTGATCAAAATATGCTTGCACTTGGTCTTTCACCACTACATATGTGTGTGTCAAGTTGGAAGTGGCATTCTTTGCTAATCAATCAGTCTACAATTGTTTGTGACCAACAGCGGGCGGTATTACCGGAATTAACCTTTTGCAGTGACCCCTAAAAAGTGTTGTTGTTGTTGTAAATCGCAAGTATACCTCCCATTATTGTTTGCAATACAGTTTTAAACACAAGTTTGCAATATTAAGTAATTGTTGCCAAAAATATTTGCATGCCTGACATATTTGAGGCTCCAATACTTCATTCAGTCTATTAAGACTGCTCCAAAATATCGTTTAATTTGTTTGAAATTTCGATATAAAATTAGTTAGTAGTTTTTGTTTAGTAGTATTAGTTATTACAATTAGCTTTAGTAGAAGTAGTATTAGTAGTGATTGTTTTTGGCTTTTTTTACTGTTAGCTTCAAGGTACAAGACAGCAAAATAAATACTGTGCCATATATATCGTACCATTTAGAATTTGCTGACTTTTTAAATAAATATATTAAGCCAATTAATTGTAATCATAAGTAACTGAATACATTGCGAGTGGTGTTCGGATTTGAACATTTGCAGACTTAGTTCTCTGTGAATCAACTGTTGTTGCTGTAAATCGCAATTCTGTGTTAGGCAACTAACTCGCAAATTTACGTATTTTATCCCAAAAATATTTGCATGTTTAAAATATTTTAGGCACATTCTGTCTATTTAAGACCGAAAATAATTATAGAAAAATTTGCATGTAACTACAGGGTTGTCCATATTCGACGGACCCATCTGGCAACGCCATACCTTTTGACAGAGATATCAGATCGCTTAATGACATACCGCGTTTGAAGCGTCAGTCCAAGCAGATTTTTACCATGGAAGAATACACGCCACGCGAGCGCTCTGAAATAGTTGAAATTTACATTCAACTGAACAAGTCAATAGTGAACTCAACGTGCTTTTAAAAAATTGAAAAATGTGAAAAGTGCGCCTTCTAAGAACACCATTAAGCGTTTATACGAAAAATATTCGACTGGTGAGGCTCTTACTAATCCGAAGAGGCCAAATAAAAGTCGACCAAGGCGATCGGCCGAGAATATCGCTGCCGTACGAGCCATTGTTGAGAGGTCCCCAAGAACATCCCAAAAACGCCGTTCTCAGCAGTTGGGCATGGCTCGGTCCACTTTACAACGGATTATTCGCGTTGATTTGCATTTGTTCCCGTACAAAATTCAATTGACGCAAAGATTGTTGCCTGCGGACAAGCCTCGTCGATTGGAATGGGCCCAAAGAGTCATCGAAATGGCCGAAGATGACGAGCAATTTTGGAACAAAATTATCATGTCCGATGAAGCCCATTTCTCATTGAATGGGACCGTAAATAAGCAAAATAGCCGTATTTACGCTCAAGGACAACATTCGTGAAGAAATAGCCGCCGAAATGTTGGCGAAATCGATGGAAAATGCTGCAAAAAGGGCACAATACGCCATCAACGCCAGAGGCGGCCATTTGAGAGATATCATATTCAAAAATTGATGTAAACAAATCTACTTGGAACAAATTAAATTAAAAATTATTAAGATTGCCAACCGCCAAATTTTTATTTTTTATACCCGTTACTCGTAGAGTAAAAAGGGTATACTAAAGTCGTGCAAATGTATGTAACAGGCAGAAGGAATCATTTCCGACCATATAAAGTATATATATTCTTGATCAGCATCAACAGCCGAGTCGATTTAGCCTTTGTCCGTCTGTCCGTCCGTCCGTCCGTCTGTATGAACACCTAGATCTCAGAGATGGTAAGAGATAGAGGTTTGACATGTATGGGACAAATGCTTCTTTTATCTGCACGCAGATCAAGTTTGTTTCAAATTTTGGCCACGCCCCCTCCCGCCTCCGCAATTTGGAAAAAAGTTATATCTCCTACAGTTTTAAAGATAGAGTATTCGTACCTTCTAGAGATAGTTAGTAATTAGCAAAATAAATCGATTTGCAGAAGGAATGATAAAGATCGGATGAGCGGTTCTCAAGTTATGAGCAAAAAAGTGAACCAAGCCCTCCCCGCTACCACCCTAAAAAGTGTTGCATACTTTTTGGATGGTCACACTAAGGTACGCGGGAACACTGTTAAACCTGTTTTTTCATGAGTAACGGGTATATCATAGTCGGTTAGAGCCGACTTTAACTTACGCTCTCGTTTTATATGGAGTTTTTCGTTTGCGAGCGCTATTTTGAGTACACCGAACCGTGCTTGAACAAAAGGTTAATTTTTCTATGCTCAAGAAAATTAGCAACACACTGCCAGTACACATAAGTATTATATTTTACAAACATTAGTGCATGTTTGTGTGTATGTGTATAATAATTGCACTTACTTTAATTTCTTTTCCACATTGCTTGTAATTTATTTCAATGACACATGTGCTAATGTTCTTTTCTATATCATAAGAAAACAGTTCCGGAAAATGCTGGATTTAGCCCTTGGCATTGTGCACAATGTTAACCAATATAATATGTCCACAACCAAACTTATGAAAAATCAAAACGCGAATGACAAGATCTGTTCTGTCTATGTATGTACAGTGTGGCCAACATTTTACGGACTTAGCAAGCTAGATTGGCGTAGAAAAAATGCTAGAAATAGCTAGAATTGGTTGCAAAGTAGCTACATTCATATGTATACATATAAATAACTAGAATAGTTGTTTTTATTACTAAAGCCGGGTATCCAGCACCGCGGAAACTAAAAATTCCTGTCAAACTTCATATAAAAACAAGTGAGAAAGTCGGTCAAGCCCGACTATAATATACTCTGTACCTCTCTCTCTCTCTCTCTCTTCTCTCTCTCTCTCTCTCTCTCCCTCTCCTCTCTCTCTCTCTCTCTCTCTCTCTCTCTCTCTCTCTCTAAGATTGTGCGGCATTGGTTGTGAAAGGGTGGGTGGTGGGTGGCGGGGGTGGCCGGGAGTGATTCAGATTCACTTATTTGCTCATAACTTGAGAACCGCTCGTCCGATCTTTATCATTTCTTTGGCAAATCGATACATATTCCTAATGACTAACTATCTCTAGAAGGTACAAATCATCTATCTACAAAACTGTGGGAGATATGACGTTTTTTCAAAATTGTGGGGGCGGGAGGGGGCGTGGCAAAAATTGAAAATAAACTTGATCTGCCTGCAAGTATAAGAAGCATTTGTCCCATACATGTCAAACCTCTATCTCTTACCATCTCTGAGATCTGTTTGTTCATACGGACGGACAGACAGACGGACAGACGGACATGGCTATATCGACTCGGCTGTTGATGCTGATCAAGAATATATATACTTTATAGGGTCGGAAATGATTCCTTCTCCCTGTTACATACTTTTGCACAAACTTAATATACTCTATGTAACTTCGGTACAGAGTATAAAAACTGCTGCAGGAATTTTTAGTTTACCTTTTCGTTGCTTGTGTATCCAGCAACATGAACGTAATCCACAGTTTCTTATCGATAGTTGACATATCGATAGCGTGTGTGGATGGAGAGAACAGCTGATGCACAGCGCAGGAATATATTGCCAACAATTATTTTGGATGTGATGAGCAAAAATTTTGGGGGAAATGCTTTTATATTTATATATATGGCTGGGAAACCATCAGCGTGCAAAGATTGGTAGGGGATGCTTTCAAAGGTACCCTTATACGGCATAAGGCATAAGTTATGATGAGGCCGCCAGGCGGATGCTTTCCATAAACACAAAGGTCGGAGAGATGTGGTCCGTTAAGATGCCTTCTTAATTTGTGTGTAGCCAGATCATAGGCAAATCTATTAGAGTGGTGCACCTTGGTCATGATACCTGCATACCTTTGTGTGCATATTAATTTGGGCGCGGTATGTAGTTGTATGCCTCACATACCAGGGGCTCCACATAGATGACTCTAGTTCTTGAGGGCAGTGGATCATGCCATATCCGTTAACAGGATTTCCCGGATTCTCCGCTAAGAGGCTTAAGAAGCCAACGGAGCTTCAATGCCATTAGCTGCAACCGTAGCTACTGCCCGAGTCACATGGACGTTCCTAGTCAAGATTCGCGACGCGTCGGTTCAGAGACACGCCAAGGTAATTAGCCGCGTTATCCGTACTGATCTGGCCATTGAGTTGACCAAATCCTTAAAATAAATGCGGATGTTTTTGGGCAATCTTGTATCCGATCCATGAAAAACTTCATTGGATTGGCGTACAACCAAGAGGTCATACAACTTTGGAGAAGATTGCATTATTAAGAATGCAGTTAACAACATGCTGCTGTGATGTTTTGTGCCATCCGGGACACAGCAAAGCGTCATGCCATCGATATGTTCCACACACGCAAGAAATAAATAGCAAATTCCTGGCAGGAATTTTCCGCAGTGCTGGATACAGGCCTTAAAGCTTATTAGAGATAAGCTCAAAAATTTGTCTTAGCCCATTTAATTACATAGCTCAGGATCTTTTTCGGTATGCTTCTCCAGTTGTTATGGCTGGTATGACATTTACCCAATGTGTGCACACCACTCGAGTCCACACCCCGGTGGCCGCCACAGCCCGCGGACAAACAGCCCTAAGTCTTTGCAGTCTGCACTGCCCATTATAGTGGTGTCTCCTCCGGCATACTGAGGTAGCTTCCGTTGCTACCAATGCGCTCAGCTACCAGCTACCTTTAAATCAGTATTAAACTAATGCGCCGGCGAGTAGGCTCCTGTCCATGGAGCTGGCTGTGGCTATGAATATTACCTCTGGCTTAATGTGCTTATTCAAATCTTCCGATGCGTTTTGGGTTGTCGCCATAGCAGTATGTTTCAGCGGTCAAGTTCTGCTCCTGCAGGCCACAGTAACGGACACTGCTTATACCCCCAGCCCCACACAAAATGCATTTATGAAAGTAACAATGGCATTGCCTCTGACCTTTGAATTTCCCTAGTGACTTCAATTATTAATTTTATAAACTCTATTATTTGATTTGATTTAACCCGCCAATTTTTTAAAGAAACAACAGCTAACTTTTTGGCTCTTTTCTGGTCACACTACATTGTCAGAGCTGCTGTGAACACAATCAAGGCACTTCGTAGCTATGCCAGTCCATTGGCGACCAAAAACCGAAATTAACCCATATATTTGTTTCGGTTACGGTACTGATAACCGGTTATGTAAATAAAGGTTATACGGTTACGGTTATAAAAAAAATTTTTTTCGGTTACGGTTACGGTTTCGGTTTAAAATTTTAAAGTGTTTTTAGCGGTTACGGGTTACGGTTTCGGTTACGGTTTTAATCTCTGACTGTAATATATAAATTACTAGCTGAACCCGCCGCGACTTCGTCCGCGTGCAAGTTTTGAAATAATCTTAGCAAGTAGAAAAAATTGTATAGCTCTTTGAACACTCAGTTTGTATATGATCTATTTGTTAAAACGCAAATTCTTTTTAATATCATTGGTTGATTAAAATAAATCAATCCGGCCATCAACATTACGCTCTATGCTCGCTACGTTTGCACAAAACTTCAAAATTTGGGAAAAGAGGATTAAGTAAAGGCGTGGAAAATGCAGTGGGCTGATATTAAATTCTATCCCTTCCCGACACAACCAAATTTTCAAGTCGCGCGGAAATTCCAGAATTAAACATTTTTCCCTTCCAGTCTTGTGAATGCTGAACAGACTATAGGGTATTCTAAGGACTATGTAAGGAATTAATTGTCAAGGGACATTGTTCTTTATAAGTGCGCACCTATATTCATTTGTTTAATATTAGATCTCCAGGATATTTTTTTCTGATCAATTTATGTAAATCAACACAGTATGAGAGTATGTAACATGTAACATGTGTACCTATGTGTCTTTATTATGCGGCAACCAAAACAGGGCAACTTCATTTCTTAAAAATAGAAAAATAAGACGCAAATTTGACTTTTCTTTTTTAAAAGCAGAAACAATAAATATATATTTTTAAACGAGAGCGTAAGTTAAAGTCGGCTCTTACCGACTTCGATATACCCGTTACTCATGAAAAAACATGTTTAACAGTGTTCCCGCGTTCCTTAGTGTGACCATCCAAAAAGTATGCAACATTTTTAGGGTGGTAGCGGGGAGGGCTTGGTTCACTATTTTACTTATAACTTGAGAACCGTCCATCCGATCTTTATCATTGTTTTGGCAAATCGATTCATTTTGCTAATTACGAACGATCTCTAGAAGATACGAATCCTCTATCTTTAAAACAGTAGGAGATATAACTTTTTCCCAAATTGCGGGGGCGGGAGGGGGCGTGGCCGAAATTTGAAACACCCGACCCTATAAAGTATATATATTCTTGATCAGCATCAACAGCCGAGTCGATTTAGGCATGTCCGTCTGTCCGTCCGTCCGTCTGTCTGTATGATCGCGTCGATCTCAGAGATGGTAAAAGATAGAGGTTTGACATGTATGGGACAAATGCTTCCTTTATCTGTACGCTGATCAAGTTTGTTTCAAATTTTGGCCACGCCCCCTCCCGCCCCCGAAATTTAAAAAAACGTGATATCTCCCACAGTTTTGAAAATAGACGATTCGTACTATCGAAAGATAGTTAGTAATTAGCAAAATGAATCGATTTGCCGAAGAAATGATAAAAATCGGATGAACGGTTCAGAAGTTATGAGCAAAAATGCGAACCAAGCCCCCCGCAACCACCCCACCACCCTAAAAAAAAATGTTATATACTTTTCGGATGGTCACCCTGAGGAAAGCAGGAGCACTGTTAAATACAGGGACGGTAACAGTTATAACTTTTATTATAAAAGCCCGCAAATAATAGTTATTTTAAGAGTGTTATTTTAAAAGTTTTTTGGATAACAGTTATTGAGGACTTTTATTTTTTTCCTCAGAAAATAATAGTTATAAAAAACTTTTAATATATTACTCAAAAATAACTGTTATTAAAAGACTTTTAAAATAAAAGTCATTTCATAACAGTTATTTTAAAGCAAGGCTGCAAACCTCTAAAATTTTGCAGAAGGTTCGGTCCGGGGGTTCGAACCCGTTGTAAAGTCTAAGGTTCGGTTCGTGGACCGGTTCCTGCAACCCCTGAACCCAAGGTTCTGGTTCGAACCTCGGTTCACTTGAACCTAACAAAATATTTATTCTTTTATCACTACTTATCTTTAAAATAAAATTTTTTTTAAATAAAGCAATTTTAATTATTCAATTCTTTAGCTGACATTTACAACAAATGAGAACTGCTTAGTTAAAGTTAATAAGAATTATATCTTTTAGGAGCTCTTCACCTATACTAGCTCTTAGATCAGAAAGAACAAACTTAAGTGTTTAATAGGCTCGTTCAACTGATACCTGCGTTGCTGGAACAGCAAGTATAGTCAAAGCTATATTTCCTAAGTCCTCGTTTTTTTTTACTTTTCCAAAATGCTAAAACATTTGTCTATGTATTTTCTCTTGTACAAGTTTCAAACCATTCTATAACATCATTTATATTTGATATTTGTTTACTGCTTTCTATTTGTTTCATAAATTTTTCTTCTTCGCAATCAGACGTTGAGTCATTTAAAGTTGAATTTGGAAAACTCTCATTAAGAAAGAACTCTGAATACAAAAATCTTTGAGAGTTAGTAAGCGTTCGCAAATTTTGAAGGATGAGTTTTAACGCGTTACACAGTCTAACACTGTTTTATTCAATTTTTCTCTATGCAAAAGATTTAAAATAGTGTGAGTACAGAGTTTCTTACTCAGTGTGCGAACTCTATTAATGTCAATCTGAACTTCCTTAAAAAATAGTTAACTACTACATTTAAGGTGAGTGCAGCACAACGAACTGTAATTATAGAGTCCTCCGGAAATTTATTGAGCTATCTTCGTCATCGTGCAAGTCAAGCTTTTGATTCACATTAGCAACCTTTATTAACGTTGCATTCTTCTTAGTTGCATTTCTCTTTCGCTATGAAGTTGTCATTAATACGTAATTTTTCTGCCCAAACCATATTTGCTTTTGTCGACGGTTATAGATAGGGATATTGGAAGTCTTAAAACCTTGGAGAGGCCATCAAACCTCAAAATATCTGATTTTATAGTTTTGATAAATTCTCTATAAAATATTTTTGATCCATGTTGTGCAAAGATCTTAACATTTGGAAAATCGTATGGAAAAAGCCCGGTCTAATGTACATATGTGAAGTTAAACAAGTATGCTCGGTTACTAGGTCAAATGGCTTAGATTAATCGAATTTAACCTTATGTTCATTGTTCAAAGCAGTGTCGATTTCATTCAAACGGTTTCCTTCCAAATTATCTTTTAAAGACTTATATTAAAAAGTCATAAATTCAAAGAACAATCGTTTTACTAAATTCAAGTTTCGGATTGGGACGAACCGGTTCTAATTTAAA
Organism: Lordiphosa stackelbergi; assembly: GCA_018904235.1. NCBI lineage: Eukaryota > Metazoa > Arthropoda > Insecta > Diptera > Drosophilidae > Lordiphosa > Lordiphosa stackelbergi. The sequence goes on from JAEIFU010000162.1 coordinate 136,617, forward strand.
GACTTTATATTTAAAAGTCTCAAAAAAAAAGTTATCAAAAGACTTTTATTTAAAAGTCTCAAAATAACTTATCGAAAGACTTTTATTTAAAAGTCTCAAAATAACTCTTATCGAAAGACTTTTATTATAAAACTCAGTCAGAGACTTTTATTTAAAAATCAAATAATAAAAGTCTTTTTTTCTAAGAAATATTAAATACTAGTTCTACGACTACATTTGCGCAGACCGCGAGAAACTTCAGCATGAAATATCAATGAAAGTATTATTCATTATGTCGTCTCTATGTTATGCCAATTGAAGACGCATCTAAAAGAGGCGTAGACCAAAAACCGCTAAATTGGCCAAATTTTCATTTGAATATTTACTGAAGCGCAGGTGTTGGTAAATAAGAGTCGTAGATTGAACAGTCCAAAATATTGCGAAATTTGCAAATTATGGCACAAAATAAAGCGAAATTTCCAGTCTTCTCATTTGAGTTTAGATTGATGAAGACGCTAAGATTATTATGAAAATTTGATAGGAAGATGTTCAACAAATGGTCTAAAATCGCGAAATTTTAAAAATTCTTATTTGAGTTTGTAAATGTAAAATTGGCTGTACAGCTCCTGTTTGTGTGTGTGTTGTGTGTGCTGCAGGCAGTACATACACTGCCTGACTTGACTTTTTGTAGTGTAAAAGTTGGGATGCATACAGTACATAAACTGTTTGCAATGGGACGTCGCAACTAGCACTTGAACCAGTTGGACTGCGGAGAGGGTATCCTTCGATGCGCACAATTGAGGATCTAAAGACACAGCGATAGATTCTCTGCTGGGTGCGATGGTAGAAATGATTAACAGTTCTTGGTTGTACTGAGACTGATTTTATTGAGTAAACTTAAGGCTATTTATATGGTAACAATGGGTCATATTGATTATAAACAAAATAGTGAAAGTGTTGATCTAGTGTGTATAGAAATTGGGTGATTGCAATGGTCAGCAACTTCCTTAGTTGCTTGCCCTCTGCGTGCATATTGCATTGTCTGCAGAACTTTGATTTACTGACGAATTGGGTTATTGACTGAAGTGTGTGTAATATAGCTAACTCAGCAGAAAACGGAGTCGCTATGTGTTCTGACCTGCCTTAATGTGTTTTGTTTGATTTGTGGGCTTATAGGTAAATGAATACAATGCATTTATTATAATTAATAAAGATACGACTTAACAGCTCCAAACGGGCCAAGCTTCTCTCAATCTCTGGGCGTGTGTGCTTTTTAAATTTTTCGCACAAGAGAAAGGGACCTACAGCTCATCGCCGAATCCGAACGGGTAAGCCGGCGGGTCAATATTTACCACTACTGCCATCCGACAAGTCTTCATAATAATCTTAGGTCATAAGAAAAATTGGCAAATTTCGCATCTGAAATGTCCACACTGCAAAGAGCACGTAATCTGTGATTCCCAGCTGATTCAAACTTAAATATAAACTCTCTGATATTGGTAAACACATTCTTAGGACCTGAGCGACGCACAGTGGAAAAAATTCTGTATCTTTTGAACTGCTGCAAATTTTGAATTAATTTTTCTTTTGTTTGATCGTGATGCGTAGGTCATTTGAGAACGGACTGGGTATAAAGGTAAGAAATTTGTGCTACCTTTTAGAACGAACCTCAAACTACACGCGAAAATACTCTATTGCCATTTACACACTGAAAAAAACTTTTTTTCACTACTAACCACCATGATACAATTGGCGACAGACTTTGCTATCCGGAATCAACTGAAGACAGTTTATAAGAATTCTGCAAGACTTGCGTATTAGGTTACGCACTACTCCACCATACTGGCCCCAAGCAAATAGGGAAGTCAACAACTTCAAGCCAGAACTGCAAAAATCATTATGATGGATAATGTAACCCCACATAGTACCACTGAAAAAAGGAAAAGGGAAAGGAGTATGCAGATAGGTCTAGGAAAGCAAAGGACGTAGATATTGGAGTTGGTGAGAATCCCCCCTTAAGGCAATCGCAAACAAAAACTTTTACCGACATTCTTAATGTTTTATTTAGTTGTTTTGAGCAAAATTTAGTTTAATTTAAATTTTATTTAATTTAAGTAGTAACAATTTTTGCATTGTATCGCAAGCTAAATTGTATCGGTGGTCGGTCAACACCAATTTAAGCGCGGAGAACCCTCTTTCCACGCTAACTTGGGTAGCTGGAACGCTGTTGACAACCTTTGCCAATTGGTACAAATGAGGTGAAGAATATTTTTTTTCCTCCCAATATTCCATTAAGTCCTGTGCTGTGTCAATTGACTTGGGATTGTAGTTTGATATTTCATTTATAGCATTTTTTACATCTTCCTCTTCCTGATCCGATTCGTCGTCGCTTAATGCTACCTCTATCGAATCCAAGAATGAGCTAAGCAACGAACGCCTATTTTTTGACTCCGCACTTTGAACAGTTTCAGGTGGTACACAATTTGAAGTAGATGCTTGAATAGTTTTCGTCTCAGTTTTCTGAAAAAAAGTATATACAAACAAGTTAATACGTATGAAAATTGGTTAAACAATATAATTTTCCATACATTGTGCTTGGTGTGGTAAATTTGACGAGCCAAGCGCTTTAAATGGTTTCTTGCCATAATCAACTTTACGGGGTTTGGCAGCAAGACCTTATGAAGACGCGGATCCAAATATATTGTAGATAGAATTATTTCGTTGTCCAACAACTTCCGGTCTCTCTTCTCAAGGCACTCCGCTAACATTTTGCTGTTTTCGCAGCCCATTGCCTTGACCTCCAATTTCATTTCCAGCCACAGTTTGTAGAAGTCTCCGAAATATAACTGTTCAGTTTGCAGTTTTTTTGTGGCAATGAAAACAGGCTCCAGAACATTAACTAGTGATCCTATTTTAACCCACTCAGCTTCCGGCAAGTTTATGTTTTCCAAATGTTGTTGGCAAAAGTTTTTAAAATTGAGCAGCGTTTCCAACATTGCATATGTTGAGTTCCATCGAGTGGGCACGTCAACAATTGGCTGCGGCAAGTTTTCTTTTGATATGATATATCTTGGAAAAAAAATAATTAATTAAAATAAACTTCCTAAAATTAAGTATAACAAATAATTTACCTGTTAGATGGACATCTGAGAGTTTTCGCTAGATCGCGAGCATTTGACACAATGTTTCTCAGGCTAGTTTCCTTTAGAAAATCCCTAACGCCTAGCTGCAAAGTGTGAGCCGCACATCTTATTGACGTAATGTTAAATATTTTTACATCATTAAGCACCTCGTCATATTCATAATCATCGGCCTCAGATGAAGTGGTTGGTGTGTCAACATCATTAAGTAGCTCGACAGCTTTCAGCATATTGCGCCCGTTGTCAGTAGTCACGCAGTAAATTTGCTGTTTCGTTATTTTAAAAATTTCCAATACCTCTTCTATCTGCTGGCACAAGTTCACTGCAGTATGTTTTTTTTTCAGCTCAATCATTCCAATAGTATGAATTGTAAGTTTTTGATTGTCATAAAATTGGACATTAATCCCCAAAATACTCCGGTTTAATCGAGTAGCGGTATCAAACTTTGGGCAAACTATTTTTTTCTTCAGCGAGGAACGAATTTATTTCAGCTACTTCCTCGAACTCTTCAGATATTACATGAAAAACATTCTTAGACGTGATTGGAGTCATATTCAAGCCTTTAAAAATTTGCTGCGTAAAAAATTTAAAGGGCTGTGAGCTTAATAGAGCAAACGGTACGTTTTCGTTCGTAACGAATTGCAGACATGCCTCCCTCACATCCTTTTCGCTAAATTCAACTACTATTTTCTTCTTCTTTATTGGTACTTCGTTTTTAGGCTTCTCTTCTTTCCATTCTTTATTGTGTTTTAAACTTAAGTGACGTTCCATTTGGTAATAGTTGTTTTAAATCCTAAATTTTTTTTTTTTTTTTTTTACACATTTGTAAAAAAATTTCTAACGGTTTCTTTTTGTTTTCGACCCATCTTACTCGACAACCGACCGATATCGTTTAAAACAATGGTGCCCAAATTTTATTTTTCATATCCCGCGGGATAGGAAGTCATAATTCTGCCAGCGTCGCAGCCGACCCAAGCATAAAAAGAGAGATACGTGTGCTCTATAAAATGCACGCACACACATATGAGTGTTTGTTTGTAGCCTATATTTGACCAATGGCGTTTACTTCGTGTTGCTCTGCTACACACACAATCGCAAAGCTTGATAGTGTGTGTTTGTGCACCACTGGTTTAAAAACAAGAAGGCCAAGCTAACTTCGTCTTTGCCGAAATTTTTATACCCTTGCAAATGTTTTAATACATCAGAGTTTAAGAACGCCAGCATAAAAACAAACAATTTTTCTAAATAAAACCCACTTTTCGACCGCTAGTTCCTATGACAGCTATAAGATATAGTCATCCGATTTTGACCAATACTTCCAAATCTGTATAAAAGCGTTTAATATTAATAATCGGTGATATGAGACACGTTAACATTAAAAACAAAAAAGTTTTTGTCATTAAAACCCACTTTTCGACCGATAGTTCCTATGACAGCTATAAGATATAGTCATCCGATTTTGACCAATACTTCCAAATCTGTATAAAAGCGTTTAATATTAATAATCGGTGATGTGAGACACGTCAACATTAAAAACAAAAAAGTTTTTCCCCTTGAAACCCAGTTTTCGACCGATAGTTCCTATGACAGCTATAAGATATAGTCATCCGATTTTGACCATAACTTCCAAATTTGTATAAAAGCGTTTAATATTAATAATCGGTGATGTGAGACACGTTAACATTAAAAACAAAAAAGTTTTTCTCATTAAAACCCACTTTTCGACCGATAGTTCCTATGACAGCTATAAGATATAGTCATCCGATCCGGTCGGTTCCGACATATTAGCAGTGTGCAGTAAAAAAGAAGACTCTGTGCAAAATTTCAGGTCGATAGCTTTAAAACTGAGAGACTAGTTCGCGTAGAAACAGACAGACGGACGGACGGACAAAGCTCAATCGACTCAGCTCGTCACCCTGATCAAGAATATATATAGTTTATAGGGTCGGAAATGAATATTTTTTTGGGTGCCAAATTTTGGGGAAAAATAAAATCCCTTTTAAGGGGTTTAAAAACGGACGAATTAAATATATTTTTTAAAAACAACCGCCGGCAATTGACTCGATATGATTTAAAAACGAGAAGGCCAAGCTAACTTCGTCTTTGCCGAAGTTTTTATTCCCTTGCAAATGTTTTAATACATCAGAGTTTAAGAACGCCAGCATTAAAAAAAAACTATTTTTCTAAATAAAACCCACTTTTCGACCGATAGTTCCTATGACAGCTATAGAATATAGTCATCCGATTTTGACCAAAACTTCCAAATCTTTGCAAATGCGTATAAAATTAATAATTGCTGAAGTGAGACACGTTAAGATTAAAAACAAAAAAGGTTTTCTCACAAAGACCCACTTTTCGACCGATAGTTTCTATGGCAGCTATAAGATATAGTCATCCGATCCAGTCGGTTCCGACATATTAGCAGTGTGCAGTAAAAAGAAGACTCTGTGCAAAGTTTCAGCTCGATAGCTTTAAAACTGAGAGACTAGTTTGCGTAGAAACAGACAGACAGACGGACAGACGGACAGACAGACGGACGGACAAAGCTCAATCGACTCAGCTCGTCACCCTGATCAAGAATATATATAGTTTATAGGGTCGGAAATGAATATTTCTATGCGTTGCAAACTTCTGGGTAAAATTATAATACCCTTTGCAAGGGTATAACAAGCGACGACTGAAATTAGACTATTTTAAATACCATCGACTGCCAATTGTATGACTGATTAATTAAAGGCTGCTTTATAAGTAATTTTTAAGTAAACCGACAAACTAGCAAAATTTTGCTGCTTTGATTTAAGGGCTGTTGAAAAAGTTAGCGGCCGTCAAAGTGTGTGGTCAAAAAAAAAGCATGAAAACTAAAAACGGAGTTATAGTTAGTATAGATGACATTCGGTTTAGTGTAACTGGAGATATCATGGCCTATTTTTGATCCTCATCGGTATTTTTCAGCGATTGAATGTCAGTAACGAAAAGTGGTTTGAAATGTTCCTTGTGATCTTGACTATATTCTTTTGCATTGGTCCTCCATGGTGTATATCACGGTTCAGTAGTGTCATAATCATTACTATTTTATTATAATTTGTGGTATTGGAAAGCAGTTTCGTTAGTAATTAGCGGTCTTATTACCATGGAGAACCATTAGCTGCGAATGGCTCTCATGCATTGATCCTAGCATTTTTCACTTGATAGGGAGTACAATTTGTTTGGAATTGTTACTATTTTTGATCCTCTTTGGTATTTTTGCGCGATTTAATGATTTGTCAGTAACGGAAAGTGGTTTAAAACGATTCTTATGATCTTGACCATATTCTTTAGCATTGGTCTTCCATGGTATCTATCGCGGTTCAGTATTGTCAAATTGATGGCAATGTTATTATGTGTGGTCATTTGTAAACTTGAAAAACAGTTTCTTAAGTATTTAGCGGTCTTATTACCATGGAGATTCGTTAGCTGCAAATTGCGCTCATGCATTGATCCTTCCAGGATTTTTCACTTGATTGGTGTTAACGTTCTTCATTTTTTACTATTTTTAATCCTCTTTGGTATTATTTCGCGATTGTAAAAGTCGACAGTCACGGTAAATGGGTTAGAATAACTCGCGAACCACACAGTCTGTGGCTCCCGGCGTAGCGCTGGGGCTCACGAGCCGAGAGCCGGTTGATGGCTCCCAGCTCACGAGCTGTGGCTCACAGCTCAGAGCCGAGTGGCGTGGCTCACGAGCCGAGAGCCGAATGATAGCTCCCGGCTCCCGAGCTGTGGCTCTCAGCTCAGAGCCGGGAGCCGAGTGTAGTGAGCTGAGAGCGAGAGCTGGCTCCCGAGAGCTGTGAGCAAAGAGCAATTCCGAACCCTGTTGAAAACACATGTCATACAAGTGAAGCTCTTGCATTTTGGCCAAAAAAAAGTTGGATATCATCTCACGTTAGCGCTCACCATTCACAGTTACGTTACGATTCGCATCATCTTTAAAGAAGTGCGGTCCAATGATGCCACCAGCCCATAAACCGCACCAAACTGTGACTTTTGCTGGATGCATTGTTAGCTCTTGCAATGCTTCTGGCACCGGCGAGAATGTGCACATAAAATTGAATATCCGATGGCCAAATCTTTTTCCTTTGTCAAAACATACATTTACCATAGAGAAGGACTCTAATCCACAAAAAGAAGGGTCTAAAAATGTTAATTTTAGCAGAGTGGCAATGGCCTAAGAGCAGAGATGGGCGAATAAGGACAATTCGTTCCCGTCCCGCCGCGATCCCGACCACGGCTGTCCCATCCCGATCCCGACCAACAAATTTTAATTTAATATCGTCGCGCCTGATTCCCTTCTTCTCTCGGGTCCCGCTGGAATCCCGTCGCGAGCCCATCTCTAGCGATGAGTCCTTAACGATGCACCGGACATAATGAAATAATCCTTATCCTTATCCTAATCAACTAGTAGTGCGACCAAAAGATTTGAGTTTACTTCTACTAAGAGCTGGACAATGGCAAAAAAGATGAAGTAATGTCTCCTCCTGTTCTACTAAAGAAATCGCTGTGATCGACGCCCAAGCCCACTGCATGCCTGCTAATAAGGCAGTGACCCGCTATGGCCCAGACCAGAAGTAAGATGTTTTCCGTTTCAGGTTAAACGAGGACCACGTGACCCTAGCTACAGCGCATGCCGGAAGGTTATTCCATCGTTCCGTAACCAGGCGCCGTGTTGCATACCTTGTAATTATCTTGTATGAGGATAAGGGCATCCCTATCAAGCTCTTCTCTGGGAGGAGCTGAATGGTAGTGCCTTGACAAACCGTGATGAGGTGTCCATGTTCTCCTTTTTGGAGTGGCGCCTTTTCAAGATTCCCTCCTCCTCCGCTATAACCAGTGGAGCCTTCAGAGCCTTGCACGAATTTCCGTGAGCTACTGGCGAAACCACGTCCTCTGCCATTTCATTTATTAAAAACAAAGAGGTTTCCACATTCATTTTACATTTGGCTTCTCAAAATTGCTTGTTTGTTTACTTCTGACAGCTGTGTGCCATCAATAACAAGTCATAATCAAGCAATTCTAACGAACTATTTCTTTGTTAGATTCACATCTAACACAATCACGAAAAATAGCAAACATGATTGCGCATCATGCCCGTTCACCAGCACAATCTAACAAAAATAGTCGATTTTTTGTCATCGACTTATGCTGCTGAACACGCTCATTTGCGTGCTCTGCGTTTTGTTGTTGCCGCGCTCAGACCTGCAACAACAACATCATATGTGCCTCTCTTCTCTCTCTCTCTCCGATGTCTTTCGCAAACACGAATGCAACAACAAATTGCTTATGCGTACGGCCGAACGCTTTTCGCTATCGAGGCAGATTTGCGTAGCAACCAGAGAACGGCTTCATTCGATTGCAAATCGCTCACACATTAATCAGTACACGAATAATCCGACTTTGCGATCAATGCATCGAGCTTGCATACGCATTATGCTCGCCCTTGAGTTTAATTCAACTCAATTGTTGGCACTCTGAGTATAATCAAGCTCGCTTCAATTCACTCAGCTCGGGTGATTTAATCGCTTAGCTCGACGATGATTATTCTGAGCGAACGAAAATCATCTCGTATGAATAAACTCATGCAAAGACGCATATGCTAAAGCTAAATGTATGTGACTGGCGCAATGCCAGCTGTGTTTTGTTGTTGTCGCGCTCTGACCTGCAACAACAACATCATATGTGTCTCTCTTCTCTCTCTCTCCTATGTCTCTCGCAATGCGTTGGCCTGAGCAAGGTGAATTTACTATAAGGTGACGTATTCCGATGTGGTGAGGGGTCTTAATTATTTTCAACTCGCTCTCTCCGCTCTCTAAAACATATGACAGTTGCTCTGAGAGGCAAATGCTAGGCACACTTTGTTTGTTATTGTTTGAGCTAACAGACAGCTGAAAGATTTTTTCCAACCCATCAGCCATCAATTGGCGCAAACAAAATACAACCGCGATAGAGCAAGACAGGGCGAGAATCGAACCTGAGCGCCACAGCAGCGCAGCTGGCAGCGAAGAGGCACCGAGCAAACCTGTTATCTAGATTTCTCTCATCTGTGTTTATACTGTCAAAATTAATAAATAAAATTCAAAAGGCCCCTCGACAGAGAGCACCTGTGGTGAGTACGTCACCTTATAGTAAATTCACCTTGGGCCTGAGTTGGCTGAGTTTTGTTCGATCGAACACACAACCGTTCAATGCGATTGCGGTATGAGGTGAGTGTGTTAGAATGAAAATTTTTGTTCGATGAATAAGTATGAATAAAAACGCTGGATCAAAAAGCTCTGGCTCAACCGCTCGATGCGATTGCGCTTTGAGTTGAGTTGAGTTTAGAGTTTTGTGAGATGAATAAATGTGAGTAGGAATTTTTGTGCATGACGCAATCAAGAAAAAAGTGATTTTTGCAGTTCTCTGGTAGCAACGACTACTCACGAACGCAAACAAAAATCTGGTTTCTCTTTTTTCTCTTTCTCTCTGGTATTGTTGTTATTGCTTGAAATATATTTAGTGCCTTTGTATTAGTTTTGACGCGCTGGTAAGCTCGTTCTGCGCACCCCTGATTTAAATAAACAAATTAAGCTTCAAAAGCAAAAGCAAAAATAGAGGAAAGCTAACTTCGGCTCGACCGAAGTTTACATATTCTTGGAGCATGATATATTCCTGCAAGTTTTTTATATGGCAGCTATACGATATATTTATCCGATTTTGATCAAACTATCCAAAATTGTATTGAGACAGATAATATTCATAACTGGAACGTTTAAAGACGCTACCATTAAACACAAAAAGTTTTCCTCACTAAAACTATTTTTTCGACCGATCATTCCTATGGCAGCTATATGCTATAGTCATCCGATTTGAATCAGACTTAACAGAATTTTGTGTTAGCATATCATATTGATCAGTAACGAGTTTGGGAGCGATAGCATTGAAAACAAAAAAGTTAAAGTGTATGGCAGCTATGCTATATAGTTGACCGATGTGCATAAAACTTGCTGAAATTATGTGAAAGCATTAAAATCTTATAAATACGAGGTTTGGTAGCGATAGCATTGAAAACAAAAAAGTTTTTCTCACTAAAACTACTTTTTCAACCGATCGTTCCTATAGCAGCTATATGCTATAGTCATCCGATCCGGCCGGTTCCGACAAATGTGCAGCGTATTTGTACCAAAAGACTTCGTGAGAGATAGCATAGAAACAGACGGACGGACGGACAGACGGACATGGCTATATCAACTCAGCTCGTCACGCTGATCAAGAATATATATACTTTATGTGGTCGGAGATTCTTCCTTCTGTGCGTTACAAACATCCGGACAATTTCAATATACCCTCTCCAAGGGTATAAAAATATGAGCTTTGTCACTTTTTAGGAAAGAAATTATAAAAGGTGGTGTTATATTAGAAAATCTGCCAACCAAAAAAGAAATTCTGAAGTTAAAAAAGGTCAATGCTTCGCTTCGTGAAGAATTAGGTAACACGAACAACAAACTGGATTTAATAACTGAATCGAAAAATTACAACAATTAAAAAGCCCTCGAAGGCGCATTAATTGGAAATGGGCAGACATTTCGAAGGCTATTTGTCCACAGATAGATGGCGGCTACACAACATACCGAAAGCATCTTGACGAGCGGAAAGATATTCTAACGAATATATCCAGAATTATGAAACAGAAAATATTGCCTGATTTCCGTAAATGAGCTTCATTTCAAATAGGCATTGAGGTTTCTAATGCTTCTCTAAATCTATATATAAAAAAGAGTTCAACCTGACTGACTGACTGGTGACCGTCGCACAGCCTAAACCATAAAAGATAGAAAGCTGAGTTTTTCACAGTAGTTTAATCTTATGCTGAAAGTGAGTACTAAGACGGGGTTTTGGAAAATTCCACCCGGAAAAGTCGGAAAAGCGTCGGAAAATTTTGTATGGGAAAAATTTTATTTTTCATTACCCATTGGTCATTGGTAGCACATTGGTTCGCCAGTTGACTTTTTTGGGCACACAGAACTTTGTTCCTCACCGCCAGCATGCAATTGCAGTAAGATCCTCCATAATGTCGTCTACGACTTCACCGACTGCATCATGGTCCAAATCTTAAGTTTTTTTTGTTTTATATTTTTTTTCATGATTCTATTTAGCTTGATTTGTACAACTACAATCAATGCTTTCAAAATACGTATTAAACTTTGACACACACAAGTGGCAGAAAAACGTACAGCCTGTCAAAACAGCTGATTTACACCAAAAATTACGAAGGTAAGGCCGGGTTTACATTGGGGCACAGCGCGGCACGTTTCAGTGTCACAGTGTCACCAACACTCATTTGGCGTCACAGTGGTTCTGTGCCGGAGGGTGGCACGTTTATGACAACAATTAATTGAACAGCTGATTCCAATGAGTTAGCTCAAAACTAGCTCATTTTAACTATTTTTCCTGTGACAAGCATATCGATCAAGTTCGTTTTTAAGTCACTCTGTGACAACCTTGTTTGGATTTTTTGTGACTTAAAAATTTCGATAAAGGTTAATATGCGTCATTTATGGTGTATCCGTGTATTTTTTTTAAATTGTATTTATATTGAATTAAATTTTTATACGCCTAAGTGGAATGTGCTGTTGTGGCGTTGTGGATGCTGGACGAAGATGATGATAAACCCAAGCCAAAGCGCTCTCGCTGGGTCGAGAAAATTAATTTGACTCGAAGGGAAGAAGGCATTATGACCAATTTTAATAAAGAGTTGTTGTGAGAAGTATTTCGCATGAATGCAGCCACTTTCGATCAAGTTGTAGCACTTAATGTCGAAGCTAGTATCTTTAAGATCCTCCAGAACCTCATAATCTTAAAGAGATTCTCCACTCCTTCAATTTGGTCAAATTCATCCAATTGACTTCAATTGACTCATCTTCGAATTTACGCAAATTGGACGCTATAAAGTCACCGAATTCAGAGCATAGGACAAGTTTTCGGGTGGATATGGCACACATGGCATCCAACATGGACTTCATTAAGATCTGTGAAGCAAGATTCCAGGTACACCTGCTGACTGGATTAATATTGCTAAAGGCTTTGAGGATAAGTGGAACTTCTCCTATTGCATTGGTGCTTTAGATAGAGAGCACCTTCTTGTCCTACCGCCACAAGTCTGTTGTCTGCAAAAATGTAATTAAAAATACAATTACATTCGGGTAGCTTTTGCATTGAATTGTACACTCACACGATATGTGTTTCGCAAACTGTTCCATTTGTCGACAACATATTTCTTGGGGACGGCAATGCTGTTCCAGCTAGACTCCTTGGCATCACGATTTTTATAATTGACAATCAATAAGCTTAGGGATCGAACCGGCATTCCACTGCATGGCCACTCGTCGATCGCGATTTATAATTTTGGGCGTCTCCATTGTTCTTTTTTGATTGTTCCCGGTATAATTTGCTTCATGTATGCGGATCTGGCTCGAAGCTCACGAACAGTTCAATGTTCACTTTTGCGAGCTCAGTGGCGCACTGTGACGACGACCAGAAGCGTTCACAACAAAAGTACTCATTTGGATAGTCACAGCGCAGGCACACTTTGGACATCTGAGTACTTTGGTCACAGTGCGTCACAGACAACACGGTCACAGTGTGCCCCAATGTAAACCCGGCCTTACACTTAAAGCTTGGTACGGAGATACCCGCGGAATACCCGCGAAATGAAAAAGTCCATCCACCAATCATTTAACAAAAATCATCAATCAAAATAAAAGTGTTAGTCTGCTGGTGAAAGAGTTTGATAGAATTTTTAGGCAACAAAGTTATCGATATATTTTTGTTGGCGGAAGGTTTGAATTTTTGACAACAAACCGCTTAATATAATTAAGAACTGACCACTAAAGATTTATGACCGTCGTCACTAGCACCAACTGGTTCTGGAATTTCCCTTGAATTTTCCTTAAGACTTTGTTAGCCATTTAATGTTTGTTGTAAGCCGGCCCCGGCGAGAATGTGCACATAAAATCGAATATCCGATGGGCAAATCTTTTCCTTTGTCAAAACATACAATTACAATTAAAAAGGACTCCAATCCACGCAAAGAAGGGTCTCAAAATGTTAATTTTAACAGAGTGACAATGGGAGCAGAGATGGGCGAATAAGGACAATTCGTTCCCGTCCCACGTCGTTCCCGTCCCACGGCTCTCCCGCCCCGATCCCGACCAACAAATTTTAATTCAATATCGTCGCGCATGATCCCCTACTTCCCTCGGGTCCCGCTGAAATCCCGTCCGAGGCAGTGACCCGTTAGGGCCCAGACCAGAAGTAAGATGTTTTCCGTCTCAGGTTAAACGAGGACCACGGGACCCTAGCTACAGCGTAAGCCGGAAGGTTATTCCATTGATCCGTAACCAGGCGCCGAGTTTCGTTCCTTGTGATTATCTTGTATGAGGATATGGGCATCCTCATCAGGCTCTTCTGTGGGAGGAGCTCAATGGTAGTGCTTTGACAAACAGTGTTGAGGTGTCCATGTACCCAGATGAGGTGGTTACTACGAGTACGCAGGGCTTCTTCTTCTTGGAGTGGCGGCTTTTCAAGCTTCCCTCCTCCTCCGCAACAACCAGTAGTGCCTTCAGAAAATTGCACAAATTTCCGTGAGCTACTACCACCTCCTCTGCCATTTCATTTATTAAAAATAGCGGAAAGCTAACTTCGGCTCGACCGAAGTTTATATACCCTTGGAGCATGATATATTACTGTCAGTTTGTTATATGGCAGCTATACGATATGTTCATCCGATTTTGATCAAACTCTCTAAAATTGTGTTGAGACAGATAATATTTATAACTGAAACGTACAAACACTCTACCATTGAAAACAAAAAAGTTTTTCTCACTAAGACTATTTTTTCAGACTTATACTTTGTATGGCAGCTATACTATATAGTTGTCCGATTTTGATAAATCTCAGGGAAATCATGTGAAATCATAGAAAACTTATAAATACGAGGGTTTGGTGCGATGGCATTGAAAACAAAAAAGTTTTTCTCACTAAAACTACTTTTTCAACCGATCGTTCCTATGGCAGCTATATGCTATAGTCATCCGATCCGGCCGGTTCCGACAAATGTGCAGCGTATTTGTACAAAAAGACTTCGTGCAAAGTTTGGTTACGATAGCTTCAAAACTGACGGAGGAGATAGCATAGAACAGACGGACGGACCGACGGACAGACGGACGGACAGACGGACATGGCTATATCAACTCAGCTCGTCACGCTCATCAAGACTATATATACTTTATGTGGTCGGAGATGCTTCCTTCTGTGCGTTACAAACATCCGGACAATTTTAATATACCCTCTCCAAGGGTATAAAAACAAAGATGTTTCCATATTCATTTTACATTTGGCTTCTCAAAATTGCTTGTTTGTTTACTTCTGACAGCTGTGTGCTATCAATAACAAGTCATAATCAAGCAATTCTAACAAACTATTTCTTTGTTAGATTCACATCTAACACAATCACGAAAAATAGCAAACATGATTGTGCATCATGCCCGTTCAGCAGCACAATCTAACAAAAATAGTCGATTTTTTGTCATCGACTTATGCTGCTGAACACGCTTAATGATTTCGCACGGATTTCGCAAGTTGCTGTTTCGTGAGTTGGTTTGGAGTTCGCGCGCGAAATTGTCATTTCGATATCACAGCGTTGCCACCAGACGTCAATGTGTCACGCGATAGTCACGCAATGAGTGATTATTTCGAAGGTGAGAAATTTTTGTAAAACATATTTTTCGTCTCTAGATATACACTACATGTGGCGGTAGACACACATATACGGGGGTGCCATAGAACTTCAAGAGATTTTGCCGATGGTTTGTTTGTATTTTGGAAAACCCGTTGGTGCCTAGAGCTTCCAGAGTTTTAATTTTGATGTACCATCTAGCTAAAAACAGATGTCTGAATCTGTGTCCTCTCTAAAAAAAATTTCTCTTATTTTAGATGTGGGTTAATTTATTGACTAACTGAATTTTTTTGATTGTGTTATATGTTTTATGAGGCATTTTTAAATAATAATTCAATTTTAAGTCGCATTCTCCACCAATATAATGCAAAATTTAAAAATTGTTTGGCGCCAAACATGAGGTATTAGTTTCCATCCCTTAATCCACTAGCTGTCATGTAGAGGGCGCCACTTCGACAAAAGGTGCTACTGAGAAAAGAGCTTTACAAAATCTCCAAACAAAACATTAGAGGTTTGAAACCAACCAAAAAAAATTTCTGTGGCACCTAAGAATTGGAATTCGGTTGGAATTTGGTTGGAAGAGGTTTCTGTGGCACCCCCGATACATACAAGTGTTTTGGCGCGGTGTTTTAAACTGAGTAAAAAAAACTACAAATGCATTGAAAAAGCAGAACAACTTTTCAATAAAGGAGAAGGTGATTTAATAAAAGAGAAATCTGTTTTGTGGAAGCTCATCCATAAACAGCATTATGATAGCGGTTTGACAAATATCATCTCGGAAAGTATAGGTGTCTGCCTTTGGAAAGGAAGGTAAATATAGTATTCATTGAGTTTAATTATGTTATACACTATGTTTGTTTTTGCTAGGAGACAATTGCAGGACGGCTTGTTAAAGGACAGTTTTCTCTGCCGGACTGATAAGCACGCCAAGAGTGGTAGTTACGGAGGCGTAACTATAGCAATTGCAGGAGGCATTTCGTTTTTGCCCAACTTATGCCACGAGAACCTTAACTCCTCTTACGAGATTGCTAATGATGTGCAACTTTGGACCAACACAAAGTGATTCAATTGTGGACGACTATAACTTTTCAGTGGTCGGACTTGGGACTTCATTATCGCTCAAGTCGTGGACGACATCTTCTTATCTATGCCGTTCTATAAATACATAAAAACTTGATGCCATGGCCCAGTCAATTCAGCCCTTTCCCTAGTCGTGTCCATAAAGCACCAATTGCCTATTGGAGCAAATTATTGGAAAACTACAAATAAAATAAGGAATATTATTGTAGCAACTCTTGCAGCATTATGGTGGCCATAACTATTCGCTGTTAATTCATTTGAATTTTACCGCCAAGTTAAACTTAAAATCAAAAGAACTAGAGATGAGCGTCTTGTTTCGCACTTGCTATCGACGAAATAATGTGTAGAGATTTCGCACACTTTTCGCAAGAATATCCATACCAAGTTTAATGCAGAAACCCTTCGTAAAAATTCAAACAAGTAACGGATATTTATTTCAATCCAGGCGCCTAACTCCATATATCGATAAATATCGAGCACGCTGTGAGCGGGTGAAAGAGCGCGCTAGGACATTGGCTCGGCATTGCGTGAGCTCGAAAGTGAGCGACCACTACGAGACGGCAGTGCGCTCCAGCAAGTTCACTTGTATTTGGGAGCTCAAAGCACAGATGAGAGAATGAATGACCGTTGGGTCAAATTTTCCAGCATCGGAAAATCACATTTCAAACTATTTCGTATTCTATCCTTACAAACCGAGCTTGAAGCCAATCGGATGAAAAATAGTTTTTTTTATGCAGAATTTTCTGGCTATTTTCCTCGTGGGCGGATTTTCCAAAATCGGGAAAATACGTGTCGAATTATTTCGCGTACTTTGCATACAAACCAAATTTCAAGTCAATCGGATAAAAAATAACATTTTTCCCATACAAACTTTTCCGACACTTTTCCGACTTTTCCGGGTGGAATTTTCCAAAACCCCGTCTTAGTACGCACTTTCACCACTAACAGAAACTCCTGCCCAAATTTAAGCTTTCTATCACTTACCGATTAGGCTGTGCGATGATTGCCAATCAGTCAGTGAATCAGTCTGGACACTCTCTGTTATATTTATAGAGACTAGCAAATTATCCCGTCGCGTTTCGCTGCGCCTTCAACAGTATAGAACCAATACATACCCTCTTTCCACCTACATTCCACCCATTTCCAGCCCACATAACACCCACATCCCTTCCACTTTCCGCCACTTCAAAAACAAGCAAATTTCTCGCTTTATTATTTATTTATTTATTGGTTTTTCTTTTTCAGCCTCGGTATCCCCCACTTCCATCTGTTCGGTTGGTCCATCTTCAGCTGTTGGCTGGATACCAATTAGTTGCGTCATAGCCGCTTGCATGCCAGCCTGCATGGCCCTTTCCATCGCAGCCCGATTTGCCAGCCTCTCCTGCCGGTTACTACCAGCCACCAAGGAAAGTGGCAGGCGCCACATAGCCGGGGCCGGTGACTGGGGCGGGGTATGGGCCAGTGCCTGAGGCGGTGCATTGGTCGGTGCCTGGGCGGGCATTGGTCGGTGCCTGAGGCGGTGCGGCCTGACTTTTAGCCAGCGCCTGTGCTATGGCGGCTTCTGCCAAGAGCTGGAAATTCAGCCACGACCTCCGCGCCCACGTCCACGCCCCCACCGCTTCCACGCCCACGTCCTCCGCGACGTCCTCCACCGCCAGTCGAGATGCTAATGTAATTGTTTCCCATCTGAAAAATAAACAAATAAAAATATTAGTTTTATAAAAAATTCAGATCAGCTTAAAAATATTACATATTACCCATGACCGAGTTTGAGAGCAGTAATATTAAGAAGAAAACAGTTTTTCGTACTAAAACCCATTTTCCGAACGAACATTTGTATGGCAGCTACAAGAAGTAGTCATCCGATCCGGTCGGTTCCGACATATTAGCAGCGTGCAGCCAAAAGAAGACTCTGCAAAGTTTCAGCTCGATAGCTCCAAAACTGAGGGACTAGTTCGCGTAGAAACAGACAGACGGACAGACGGACGGACAAAGCTTAATCGACTCAGCTCGTCATGCTGATCTAGAATATATATACTTTATGTGGTCGGAGATGATTCCTTCTATGCGTTGCAAACTTCTGGGCAATACTATTTCGCGCCACCAGAATTTGCCGACCCCCCCTCGCTACGCCACTGACTAAATTGCTAAAGTGTGGCACCACTGTTTTGATTTCTATTCTACTATCTACTCTATTCTTCAGCAAAGCGACGCTTAGCTCTTCTATTAAGTTTCTAAGTTCTATTAAGTTTGTGTTTAAAGTGTTTAAAAAAAGAATACAAAAAAAAAACCCAAAGACTAAAATATTAATAAAGGTAAGTAAACCCATCAAATTATGGACCGCACCAAAAAAACATTTTCAGGTACTGCAGAGCAGCTAATTGTTCAAAAGGCTTTAAATTTTTACCGTTCAGCTTCAAAAAATCATTCAAAATTTCAATTAAACGCAAGTATCGATACGGAACGGAGAGTTATCCATAAAGCTGAATATCTAAGAAGATTAAAACTAAAAAAAACCCACCACTTCATACCCAACGCCAAGTAATATAATTTCGAGCAAAAACTTGACGAGAATCCTTGCGTTGGGTATTAAATGGTGCGTTTTTTTACTTTTAATCTGCAGTACGTGAAAATGTTTTTTTGGCTGCTGCTTTAACTTCTGATTTAAAAACTCTGTACTCTGTTTTAAAAACTTTTGCAGATGCCGTATTCTTATAGGAGCAGAAGCCGCTCCCGGAGCCCAAGCTACAGCCCAAGGCGACGGCGCCGTAGCCCCCACAGCAGTGGACGGGGCCATAGCCCACACCGAAGTGGACGGGACCGTTGCCCGCCATAGCCCACACCGTAGACGCCGTTGCCCCCCCATAGCCCACACCGAAGTGGACGGGACCGTTGCCCCCAACAAAGCCGACGACTCGACCCACTTAGCGGGAGGGAAGTGCTCGATTTAGTGCAGGGGATGATAGGCATTGTGAGCCACTTTGTTCCTCCACCGGAGCAACGGGTTTCTGCTTCGCCGTATGCGTCTCGGCCTGAGGCGCATGTTCCCCCTCAAGTGGGGCTAGGAGCCCAATTTCGCCAATCGGGCTCGCATGCGTCTAGGCCTGAGGATCGCCCTCCACCGGAGCAAGCAGTACACGACGTTCGCCGTCCACCGGAGCATCCAGTACAAATTGCTACATTGGACACACAGCCTGAGGCCTCCCGGCGACCTCCACCGGTCAGAAGGGCTGAGAAAATTTGCATGATATGCAATCAGCCGGTGCCGGGCTTCATGACGGATCACATCAAGAATGTGCATCCAGGGGAGAAATTCCCGTGCCCGAATTGTCGGAAGACGTTCACAACCCAAAGAGGTGCTAAATCGCACATTTGTAAACAAGCTTCCCTATTTAATGACACACTTTAATCGACATGGTAAATATTTGTGGATTCCCTCGTGCCGTCGTCATATCTTTTTATATATTTTTATTTTTGCAGAAGTCGCCGTTGAAATAGTGCCACATTTATTTTATTTTATTGATTTAACTAATCTGTAGAATTAAGAAATTAGCCTAAGGAAAAAAATTTAAAAAGGTAAAAGAAAATTTCAATTAGCGACAATTTTATTTAAAATTTTAATTAACAATATTCGGTTTTAAAAGTATACTTATATCAAATTACTAACTATTGTTCTTCTTGTAGGCATATACCCATATGCATTGCTTTGTATACAGCAATGCATATGTATAGGTACATGTCCCTGACATTGTCATCATGGACAACGCCCTCCATATTAACCAGTTGCTTTAACACTGCTCCATAATCCTCCAAGCGATTGTTTGAGGCACTTGCTAAGTGAACCTCCGCTTGTGGATGAAGACTAAAGAGTCTTTGCAGAACAGTTCGAAGCGTCTCAATGTGGTTTGAGGTTCTCCCCTGAGAGCTTCAATGTTTTCTAACCTATTACTTAAAATTAATTCCTCTAATACTACATTAAAATTAATTCGTTTCAGGACTTTGGTGTGTGCCATTTTAACAACCGACGCCTCGACGTTGTGGGTGCGGATTGCCCAATCATTGAGGTGAGTTGGGTCTATTATCCACGGGGGACAATTCTCACCCATATTTCCCCGCAACATGTTTAACAGCTTGTGGTTGACCGGATTCCCGTCCGAAACCAGGCATGCCACTTTTTTCTCCATGCTCTGGAGCAGTCCCAAAAAATAAGAAAATACCTCGAACATTTCATCCGCCTTCCAAATGGCCCCCACCTGCCCTAAAATTCCAAATTTGGCTCCAGCAAAAGCAAGAATAGTCCGTCCAGTTAAAATGTTGTAGGTAAATATTACAAACAATTTTACAAGATAATTGTTTTTGTTGTATAAAAACAACTCGTCAAAGTGGACGGTCGTTGCCTCAGGATGTTGAAGCTTTTGGGCCACTGCTGACAAGGCGCTGTAGTACGTTGGCCTTTGATTATAGTGTTTGCCCCTCCACTGAGTAAATCTGCAAGAACGACAAATGTAATTAAAACACATTAAGTGTTTTTAATAATGATCGCCAACTCACCGATTAGCAGCAGCAAGGGACGGCATCAAAAGATTTATATCCCTTGCCCTAAGTGGATTGTATTGGTCTCTGTCATCCTGGAAAACAACAATTTTGGCAAGATCCATAGTAATACAAATAATTTGTTGATTTTTGTTGATATTGTTGATATTGTGTGGGTGTGGGAGAGTGTGGGTATGTGGCTAAGTGTTGCAAAGTGAAAGCATTACGCCAAGAGTGGTAGTTACGGAGGCGTAACTATAGCAATTGCAGGAGGCAACGATGTGAAGTGGGAGTCATGCCGTTTTTGCACAACTTATGCCACGAGAACCTTAACTCCTCCTACGAGATTGCTAATGATGAGCAACTTTGGCCCAGCACAAAGTGTTTCAATTGTGGATGACGGCGATTCAGTATGTCCAACGGATCAGTTGCATAACTTTTCAGTAGTCGGACTTGGGACTTCATTGTCGCGCAAGTCGTGGACGACATCTTCGTATCTATGCCGTTCCATTGTAAATACATAAAAACGAGAAATTATGGTCCAGTCAATTCAGCTCCTTCCCTAGTCGTGTCCATAAAGCACAAATTGCCTATTGGAGCAAATTATTGGAAAATTACAATTAAAATAAGGAATATTATTGTAGCAACATTTGAATTTTACCGCCGAGTTGAACTTAAAATCAAAAGAACTAGAGATGAGCGTCTTGTTTCGCACTTGCTATCGACGAAATAATGTGCAGAGATTTCGCACACTTTTCGCAAGAATCTCCATACCAAGCTTAATACAGAAACCCTTCGTAAAAATTCAAACAAGTAACGGATATTTATTTCAATCCAGGCGCCTAACTCCATATATCGATAAATATCGAGCATGCTGTGAGCGGGTGAAAGAGCGCGTTAGGACATTGGCTCGGCATTGCGTGAGCTCGAAAGTGAGCGACCACTACGAGACGGCCGTGCGCTCCAGCAAGTTCATTTGTCTTTGGGAGCAAGGTATATTAAACATATATATTTTGAGTACAGGGTTGTCCATATTCGACGGACCCATCTGGCAACGCCATAACTTTTGACAGAGATGTCAGATCGCTTAATGACATACCGCGTTTGAAGCGTCAGTCCAAGCAGATTTTTACCATGTATTGAGAGTATTTACGCCACTGAAAATCCTCAGGAGATTCAAGAAGTGCCTCTTCATGACGAAAAAGTCACAGTTTGGTGCGGCGTTAGTGCGAAAACGGTCATTGGGCCGTTTTTCTTCCAAAATGAAAATGGCCATGCTGTTACCATCAACCAGGAGCGTTATCGCGACATGATGACCAATTTTGTGATGCCAATTATTCGTCGAAAGCGTATGAGGCAGTTCTGGTTCCAACAAGACGGCGCTCCACCGCACACAAGTCGCATAACAATCGATTATCTGAAGAAATTGTTTCCGGGCCGTTTGATGTCGAAAAGTGGTGATTTGGACTGGCCACAGCGTTCGCCCGATTTGACGCCGCCTGACTTCTTTTTGTGGGGATATTTGAAGTCAAAGGTTTACGTTAACAAGCCAAGGACCGTAGAAGAGCTCAAGGACAACATTCGTGAAGAAATAGCCGCTATTCCGGCCGAAATGTTGGCGAAATCGATGGAAAATGCTGCAAAAAGGGCACAATACGCCATCAACGCCAGAGGCGGCCATTTGAGAGATATCATATTCAAAAATTGATGTAAACAAATCTACTTGGAACAAATTAAATGATTAAGATTGCCAACCGCCAAATTTTTATTTTTTCTTTGATTTTTAAAAAAAAACATGGGTCCGTCGAATATGGGCAACCCTGTATACCTTGTTTGGGAGCTTAAAGCACAGATGAGAGAATGAATGTCCGTTGGGTCAAATTTTCCAGCATCGGAAAATCACATTTCAAACTATTTCGTATTCTATCCTTACAAACCAAAATTGAAGCCAATCGGATGAAAAATACTTTTTTTCATGCAGAATTTTCCGGCCATTTTCCTCGTGGGCGGATTTTCCAAAATCGGAAAAACACGTGTCGAACTATTTCGCGTACTTTGCATACAAACCAAGTTTCAATACTTCAATACTTAAACTTTACATAATACATATAAAGCTGATTTTTATACACTTGAAAAGTGTATTATAATTTTGCCCAGAAGTTTGCAACGCATAGAAGGAATCATCTCCGACCACATAAAGTATATATATTCTTGATCAGCATGACGAGCTGAGTCGATTAAGCTTTGTCCGTCCGTCTGTCCGTCTGTCCGTACGTCCGTCTGTCCGTCTGTCTGTTTCTACGCGAACTAGTCCCTCAGTTTTGGAGCTATCGATCTGAAACTTTGCACAGAGTCTTCTTTTTACTGCACGCTGCTAATATGTCGGAACCGACCGGATCGGATGACTACTTCTTGTAGCTGCCATACAAATGTTCGTTCGGAAAATGGTTTTAGTAAGAAAAACTGTTTTGTTCTCAATATTACTGCTCTCAAACACGGTCATGGGTAATATGTAATGTTTTTAAGCTGATCTGCGAAGTTTGGTCGAAGTCGCTAACCCTTGAGACAAGCTATTTCAAGTGTATGAAAACTTCGGTACAGACGAAGTTAGCTTTGCCTTTCTCGTTATTATTATTATTATATTATTATTATTATTATTATGATTTATGTAATTAAGTATTATTATTAATTTTCTGCTATTAAAAATTCTTTTAGTTTTACCCTAAATTGCGTTGCGTTACTAACTATTTTGATTTGTGTAGGTAATTGATTCCACAGACGAACAGTGTGAACAAAAAATTGTCGCTCTGAACAAGTTAGTTTATGACGTATGTTGTTTATGTTTTTGGTTCTAGCAGATGTGCTGAAGCATAATTCATCATATAAATAGCTAGGTTCTTTCGTGCAAATTACCCTGTGCAAAAATACTATACTCCTGAAATCAGTCCAAGACTTAAAATTAAGTTCATAGATTTGTGTGGAAAACCCCGAGATATGTTCTCTTCGCTTGACATTGTAGACGTATCTAGCAATACTATTGAAAGTCACATTAAGCCTACGCTGAGAAGCTGTATCGCAGTTGCCAAATATCTCAATTCCATAGCACAGCGTGGGTGACAGATATGTTTTTGCTATCAAACATTGGCGAAATTTTTTTCTTAAATCTGGTAACACTGATCTTACGTTCCACGGCAACGAAACATAGGGGGAAGTTAGCTAAGTTACGAACTTCGGATGTCCGTATGGGGCTTATCTTTAGAAGCTACGAATCCTCTATCTTTATAACTGTAGGAGATATAACTTTTTTCCAAATTGCGGGGGCGGGAGGGGGCGTGGCCGAAATTTGAAAAAACTTGATCTGGGTGCAGATAAAAGAAGCATTTGTCCCATACATGTCAAACCTCTATCTCTTGCCATCTCTGAGATCTAGGTGTTCATACAGACGGACGGACAGACGGACAAGGCTCAATCGAATCGGCTGTTGATGCTGATCAAGAATATATATACTTCATATGGTCGGAAATGATTCCTTCTGCCTGTTACATACATTTGCACGACTTCAGTATACCCTTTTTACTCTACGAGTAACGGGTATAAAAACGCTAGTTCGATATAAAATAAAGCTAAATTAGCTTCTTCCCGCTGTTTTACAATTTTTATCGCAATCGCAATTCAAACAAGTAAGACCGTTGCAGTCGAGTAGCCCGACTTCAATATACCCTGTACAATTGAACACGAGAGCGTAAGTTAAAGTCGGCTCTAACCGTTATATGACCATCCGAAAAGTATGCAACATTTTTTTAGGGTGGGTGGGGTGGTAGCGGGGGGCTTGGTTCGCTTTTTTGCTCATAACTTCTGAACCGTTCATCCGATTTTTATCATTTCTTTGAAAAATCGATTCATTTTGCTAATTACTAACTATCTCTAGAAGGTACTAATATCTTTTAAACTGTGGGAGATAGAACGATTTTTCTAAATTGCGGGGGCGGGAGGGGGCGTGGCCAAAATTTGAAACAAACTTGATCTGCGTGCAGATAAAAAAAGCATTTGTCCCATACATGTCAAACCTCTATCTCTTACCATCTCTGAGATCTAGGTGTTCATACAGACAGACGGACGGACGGACGGACGGACGGACAGACGGACAAGGCTCAATCGACTCGGCTGTTGATGCTGATCAAGAATATATATACTTCATATGGTCGGAAATGATTCCTTCTGCCTGTTACATACATTTGCACAACTTCATGATCCCCTTTTACCCATTTTCAATGGGTACAGGGTATAAAAACTGCAAATCTGAGGGGAAAAACGCTGCTGCCGAAGCTCATCTGAAAAAGTTTTCCAATTTTCGTGGATGGCGCTGTTGTTATTATTAAGTATGTTGTGAAGTATGCAGCTGCACATTGTAATAATAGCATTGCTTTTCGGATGACTGTCAACACCTTTACCTATGCGTCGAAATAACGTGTCTGAAAGCATTTATTACTACTCATCTAGCTTTAGACAATTTATAGTTAAATTTCCCAAGTTCTTCTGATGCGGTTGTCGAAAATGGATTCATGAGCTTCCTTAAAAACGATAGGCTGAGTCACCAATTACACAAGTTTACGTTATAATTCAACTTTTCTAATCCTCTACAATTTGATGTCACTCCTTATGTAAAATTACGCGCTGAATCCAAATATGAAGCTTAAAATTTCTCAGTTAAACAGATTTCGAGATAATCCCAAATTAAAGTTTTTGGATTTTGAAAAAGGACCTCTCACTTAAAATCAAATATCTCAATTATGAAATAACTTATGAAGAAGTTCTGTACACCAAAGTAAAGCTAATAAAATTATCTTTCAATCGTTCATACTTCATTTTATTGTCAAATTTGTGGCCTAGCTGCTAATTACAAAGATATCGAGAATTTTGTTTCGTTTTTTATCGAAAAATAATAACTTATAAATATAATATTTTAGGTAGTCTAGTATGTAGGGTACATTTAAACCAGCGATAATTTTAATTTTTGGAGGGGAATAAAATTAGTTGGAAAAATATATAAGAGTTTAATTAAATTTTTTAAGTATAAAAAATTATATTTTATTGTTGACATTAGAGGCAAACCACTAGCTTCTAAGCCAATTTTAAAGTCATTTTTTTTTTGTTGTAAATTTTTTAAAGGAATTTTTAAAAAAAAATAATATTAAAATATATTAAAAAAAATTATTTTCACTAAAAGTTTTTCCATTTCATAACAAAATGTCTGCACTTTGGATTTTTGTACTACGCATTGCTGCGCGCTGCTGGTTGCCTCAATAATTTTGTAATTCCAAAAAACAACGAATTAAATTAAGGGGTATTCTCCATGTCGAGGCTGTTTAATGGACCTTTTTTAAAAAAAAATCTTATTTAAAAACGTCGATATTTAGATGTTTCCTTGGGGTGGAAATTTAGTAGGTAAGAAATGATTAAAGGCCCCCCCTAGCGCCGGCCCATCACTAGAATCTTGCACACTTTATAACACTTAACATAAACACTGTACAACACTTAGACATAAGGAGGGAAAATGAGCGTTGGCGGCAGTTCGCCGAATAAAGTTAACCGAAGCAGACGCGTGTGTCAAATGATTTATTGCGTACTACAAACTCAGAAGTGGGATTAATCCAAAAAAAGCCCTACATTAATAAAAACAAATTGGCATTACGAAAACAATACAAAATTTTTTTTGCCTACTCTCGTGACATCAAAATTAATAAAAATGGAAGCAATTGGTGCGGAAGACTATTCAATCGGAGAACTGCGCAAATGGCTAAGTAAACTAGGCCTACCGACAAATGGCAACAAAGCAAACTTAGCGGCACGTCTTAGTGAGGTGCCAGTGGAAATCAGAGGTGTGATACCATGTCTGGAAGGCGAACTTGAATTTCATCACGACGCAAAGAAAAATCAAGCGGAAAAAACCAACGATGACCCAGAACAGCAAGAAGACGGAGGCAAAGAAGAAATTGCTGGCGCCAGTGTAGTTGCTGTTTCCAAACCAAGCGAGAACGATGAGAACGACGAAAACGACGAGAACAACGAGAACAAAGCGAACAAAATAGAACTGGTGGCTGAGGCAGAACAATCAACGAGTAACGGTGAAATGATGAAATTAAAACTAGAGCTGTTGAAATTAAAAAATGAAGCCTTGGAGAGAGCCAAGAGAGAAGAGACGGAGAGTGCAGTGCTGGCAGCCAATTGCAACTCCAACAACATGTTGC
Organism: Lordiphosa stackelbergi; assembly: GCA_018904235.1. Lineage (NCBI taxonomy): Eukaryota > Metazoa > Arthropoda > Insecta > Diptera > Drosophilidae > Lordiphosa > Lordiphosa stackelbergi. The sequence continues at coordinate 163,343 of JAEIFU010000162.1, forward strand.
TAAGCACTATAAAGGAAATGTTGCCGACTTTTAATGGCAAGAGTGACATAAACATTTGGATTACTCAGGTTAAGGCCATTGTTCGCATATACAAACTGGATGATAACATTTCACGAATTTTGCTTATGTCGAAATTGAAGGATGAAGCTCAAACATGGCTTCATTCAAATGAGATGTTCCTCACTGTGCCAGTCCAAGAGCTGCTGGAAATGATGACTCAAACATTTTGTGCTAAGGAGAACAAAATGTTGTTGCGCCGAAAATTCGAAAGGCGCCAATGGCAGGTTGCAGAGGATTTTGCGACTTACTTTGCTGACAAGATGATGTTGGCCTCACGGATTCGAATTGATCAAGAGGAGCTAATCGACAACGTAATCGAGGGGATACCAGATGTGCAGCTGCGCAGGCAAGCACATATGCATTGCTTCACAAATCCGTCGGGACTTCTACAGTCTTTCGAGAAGATAACATTAGGCAAGGCATCTAATCCTAGTCGCACTCAAAAGGGTCCTAAGGAAAATTCAGATGCCAATACCAACAACCGCTGCTTCAATTGCAATGCAGTGGGCCACTTTGCAGTAGAGTGCCGTAAACCAAAACGGGAAATTGGAGCTTGCTATGGATGTGGAAGTTTGGAGCACCGAGTAGCTCATTGCAGTTACAACAAGAAAAGAGATAATGAATATGTAAGGTATTTCGATATATATTTTAGAGACTTTAATAACCGAATGTTGTTTCTAGAATGCCTCATCGACTCGGGGAGCCCAATAAGTTTCATAAAACGATCATGTTTTGAAAAAATATTGACTAATTTTGAAAAATGTAAAATTAATTGGAAACAAAATGAAAAACTTAACTATTTTGGTTTAAATAAAAGCAAATTAATTGTCTACTTGAAGGTAGTGAGCTATGTCACTATAAAAAGCAAAGAAATTTATTTTGAACTATTGGTTGTGTCCGATGAGTCGATGAGCTATAATGCTGTACTGGGTAGAGATTTTATGAACCTGTGTAAGTTTAAAATTGTAAGTCAAGAACTGGAAGAAAATATTAATGTGGATAGTCATGGTGAAAACGATGAATGTGCAAAAGATCGAAAAAATGATTTGAAAACAAATGATTCTGAAATGAATGGATATGTTATTGATAAGTTTACAGAAAATGAGTGTCCTAATGATATGTTTACAGCCAAGAGTAGTTCAAATGAGAAGTTAAAGGAAAATGATTGTCCAAATGATAAGTATGAAGAAAATGACAGCTTGTTGAGAAGAAATTTAGAAGTTTCAAAAAAGGAGAATATATCAGTTAGAAGAGAAAGTGAAGAAAAGGTAAATAATGAGTGCTCAGCAGATTATTGTACTATAGAGAAACGTGTGAAAAATGAAGAATTAAAGGGGAATCATGGGTACATAAGTGAATGCCAGAAAGAGAAGGAAAATAGAGAAAATTTTAGCATATTGCCAATGGAATACCCCAATGTAGATGAAGAAAAAAGTTCCCTGGTAGTTGGAGAAAAGTGTGAACCCCAGTTAAAGAAGAGACTTGAAGATATGTTTAAAAAGTTTTACTTAACTGCAAATCGACCGATAATACCAAAGACAAAATGTGAAATGCAACTAAACTTTGAAAATGTGAAGCCATTTCATTATAAACCGAGAAGGCTATCATATTCGGAAAAGGAACAGGTTCAAAAACTGATAGATGAGTACATTGAAAAAGGATTCATACAGCCGAGTGAGTCGGAATACGCATCGCCGGTAGTTTTGGCAAAAAAGAAAACGGGTGAATTAAGAATGTGCCCTGACTATCGTACACTTAACAAAAGTATGCTAAAAGACAATTACCCCACACCGCTGATTGATGATTTGATAGATGGACTGGCTAAAAAGAAATGGTTCACAAAATTAGACTTAAAGAATGGGTACTTTCACGTGTTCATGCATAAAGATTCGGTAAAATTTACATCGTTTACTACACCTATGGGGCAGTATGAATGGCTCAGAATGCCATTTGGTCTTCGAAATGCACCAGCCGTATTCCAAAGATTTGTGAATAAAATCTTTGCCGATATGATAAAAGCAGGTGAAGTAATGGTTTATATGGACGATATAATGATAGCAACAGAGGACTGTGAGAGTCACATGGTTTTACTGAAGGAAATCTTTAAGCGATTGGTAGAGAACAAACTGGAGCTAAGGTTAGACAAGTGCGAATTTCTGCAGTCGGAAGTAAAATATTTGGGGTATATAGTTTCTGGAGTTGGAATCAAACCAGATGACAGAGGACTACAGGCAGTTAAAGATTTTCCTGTTCCAACCAAAGTTCATGAAGTACAAAGTTTCCTGGGCTTATGTTCGTACTTCAGGCGATTTGTGAAAGATTTTTCAACGAAAGCTAAGCCATTGTATGATTTAGTCAGAAAGGATAAGCAGTTTAGTTTTGGGACAGTCGAACTGGAGTGCTTCGAAATGCTAAAGAGTAATTTGTTAGAAGCTCCAACCTTGGCGTTGTATTGTCCTAATGATGCTACAGAGTTACACTGTGATGCCAGTGCGCTCGGTTTTGGAGCGATTCTTTTGCAAAAGAAAGGCGATGGTAGACTACATCCAGTATTCTATTTTTCAAAAAGAACATCTGAATCAGAGGCAAAATACCACAGTTTTGAATTAGAAACATTAGCAATAATATACGCGCTACAAAGGTTCAGGATATATGTGCAAGGCATAAAGTTTAAGATAGTGACAGATTGCAGCGCTTTAACCCTAACTTTAAATAAAAAGGAACTCAATCCAAGAATTGCAAGGTGGGCGTTGGACCTTCAAAATTATGAGTTTACGCTAGAACACCGTGCGGGAAAGCGTATGCAACATGTAGATGCACTTAGCAGAAATACACATATTCTGACGATGAGCTCAAACACTTTTGAGGAGAACTTGATCATTTGTCAGAGTAAGGATAAAAAACTAAAAAAAACTACGGGAAATTTTACAAGAAACTGAACATAAGCATTATGAAATGAGAAATGGAGTGATTTATAAGAAGAAAGACAGTAATGTGCTGTTGTTTTATGTACCTGAAGAAATGGAAAGCCATGTTCTTTACAAGTATCATGATGAAATGGGACACGTAGGGATAGATAAAATGACTGATATAGTTGCAAAAAGTTATTGGTTCCCTAATATCAGAGCTAAAGCTAAGCAACATATAGATAATTGTCTAAAGTGCATTGCTTATTCTGCGAAACATGGCAAGCAAGAGGGATTTTTGCATAATATTTCAAAAAACTCATTACCGTTTGAGGTTTTACATATAGATCACTTTGGTCCAGTTGATAAAGGAAGAGCAAACAAACACGTTCTTGTTGTCATAGATGCTTTTACAAAATTTGTGAGGCTTTACGCTACAAAAACCACAAACACAAAAGAAGTTATAAGTGCACTTCAGGATTATTTTAGAGCATATAGCAAGCCAAAGTGTATTATTTCTGATAGAGGTACTAGTTTTACTTCAAATGACTTTGAAACCTTTTTGGAGCAAAATGAAATTCAACATATTAAAATAGCTACAGGATCACCCCAGGCTAATGGACAAGTGGAAAGGGTTAATAGAAGCATTGGGCCCATGATAGCCAAACTAGTAGACTCTGATAAAGGATTACACTGGGACTTGACATTAGAGCACGTTGAGTATGCACTTAACAATACTATTCAAAGGACAATTAGGGAACATCCAAGCAAAATGTTATTTGGGGTCTCAAAAAGGTACTGTGGCAGATATATTCAAAGAAAAGTTAAAAGAAATAAATGATCAAGAAGATGTAAGAAATTTACCAGAAATTCGTGAAAAAGCTAATACACATCAGTTAAAAGTACAATCGTACAATAAAGAAGTTGTAGATATGAAAAGACAGGAACCAAATAAATACAAGGAAGAAGATTTAGTCATGATTAAAAACTTTGACACTAATACTGGAATATCTAAAAAGTTAATACCAAAGTTTAAGGGGCCTTATAAAGTGACAAAGGTATTGCGAAATGACAGGTACATTTTAGAAGATGTGGATGGATTTCAGCAATCAAGAATCCCCTACAAAGGTGTGTGGGCAGTTGCGAATATGAAACCATGGCTAAGAAATAACAAAGACCAATAAAACTTGTAAAAATGTGAATTGTAAATAATATTTTAAGATACTTTTTAAGAACATGTAAATATTTTGCTTAAGTTAAAATTTATTCATTGTATACATATCTTAGGAGTGCAGGATGCACCCCAGTCAGGATGGCCGAATTGTAGTAGTAAGTAATGATTAAAGGCCACCACTAGCTGCAGGCCATCACTAGAATCTTGCACACTTTATAACACTTAACATAAACACTGTACAACACTTAGACATAAGGAGGGAAAATGAGCGTTGGCGGCAGTTCGCCGAATAAAGTTAACCGAAGCAGACGCGTGTGTCAAATGATTTATTGCATCCTTCAACAGTTTTTACATGGCACTTTGACCAGCTTCTTATTAGTTGCTAATCTCCCAAAAAACGACGCAAACACAACAAAAGGCACTATCCGTAGACATTGAGTAAGGTAGCCATGGCCAACTTGTCAGCCAATTGTGTTTAAAACGCTAGTTTCGCTTACCACTTGGGATGGTTTGAAAGACAAAGCGCACTATGTCTTGTTTACTATCAGTATCTTCGGAAGAAATGGCAGCTTTACTTGCCACTTCACCTGCTACATTTGCCTTCGATGACACATTTGTAGCTTCAATTTCATGGGTATCGGTTTTCTTCTGTTCTTTTGAAAAATAGTCCCTCAAATCACGACTTTTTCTTTTCTTTGCACTCATTTTTAAAAAACAAGCAAAGCCCACACAATGCAGGCGCACTCTGAGCCACGGGATTGGATGCGGGGCGCACTCCAGGCGAGGGTTAGGGTATTTCGAGATACGTTTAAGAATGAAACACACCGTTAAAATTAAAATATGTAACGAATATTTATTTCAATCCAGGCGCCTAACTCCATATATCGATAAATATCGAGCGTGTTGTGAGCGAGTGAAAGAGCGCGTTAGGACATTGGCTCGGCATTGCGTGAGCTCGAAAGTGAGCGACTACTATATAAGACGGCCGTGCGCTCGAATAGTACTCGTTATAAGTTCATCTTTGTAGTCGTTTTGGGGGTTTAACCGCCAAAACCCCCCCTGCGTACTCCTCTGAGCTGAATTAAAAAAATATCGTTAGCTCCGTTTGGATAATACAACTCAAGTCAAGAACTTACCAAAAATCTAAATAAATGCCAAACGCACCACCCCATAACGCAATAGGTTAATAAGTAGAATTCAGTTGCCTCAATCAATTACCTCAATAACGGTAACTAAGATCTTAAATAAAGGCGGTGGACAGCAGGGTAAACGATAATATGCATAATATTTTCGATCACGCTCCTCTGGTAGCACTTCCATAGCCCATTTCCGAAAAATATCAAATTATTCGGTTTTAATAGATTTGCCTTTGAGTGGGTGAAATGAAAAGTAATTGAAATGTGATTGTCAGATGTTGGAAGATTTGACCCAACGCACACTGGGCCAGCAGCCCGAAATTTTGGCCAAAAGTCCCAATTTTTGATGTGAAACATCTTTAATTTCGGTGCGAACGATTTTAGTAGGAGAAAAATTTGATTTCAGCATCACGTGACGCTGACGTCAACCATAGTTTGTGTTGTTGTGTTTGCTTTGTGCAGTGGCCCGGCACACACACACAATACGGTTGGCAGTGTGATGGCAGGGGGAAGATTGGTGGGGCAGATGCGGAGAAGAGTTTAAGAGCACACACCCACACACCCAACATTTCATTTACAGTTCTTTGCCTATGGCTCAGCCATAGTTCAAGTACTGAAAAGACAGGGCACTGAGAGCTGTCAAGTACTGAAAAGACAGGGCACTGAGAGCAGCAGCATACCGTATTAGTTGTATCATGGTTTTCTTCTTTTGACAAATTGCCATTGCTGATTGTATACCAAGAAGAGAGCTTGTTTTCTTAAATTAAAGGGCTTAATTAAAAAAAAGTTTTTTTACTTTGAAGCTTCTCTGATTTTGCGGATCATTGTAAGTAAAGATAAGATAAATTGTAAATGTAAATTTCATTTAATGCGGAATTCTATTTAGACACTGTGAACTTGCAAAGGCAGAGAATAACCGAAAATGTAAAATAGAAGCAATATAAAACGAGAAAGGCAAAGCTAACTTCGTCTGTACCGAAGTTTTGATACACTTGAAATAGCTTGTCACAACGGTTAGCGACTTCGACCAAACTTCGCCAAATCAGCTTAAAAACATTCAATATTACCCATGACTGCGTTTGAGAGCGATAATATTGAGAACAAACCAGTTTTTCTCACTAAAAACTGAGGGACTAGTTCGCGTAGAAGCAGACAGACGGACGGACGTACAGACGGACGGACAAAGCTTAATCGACTCAGCTCGTCATGCTGATCAAGAATATATATACTTTATGTGGTCGGAGATGATTCCTTCTATGCGTTGCAAACTTCTGGGCAAAATTATAATACACTTTTCAAGTGTATAAAAAGAGAACAATCCTTGCATCCTAGGCCATGGCTAGCTTTCTCAGTTTGCCTAGAAACAGACAGACGGACAGACAGATGGACGGACACAGCTCAATCAACTCAGCTCGTCGCCCTGATCAAGAATATTTATAGTTTATAGGGTTGGAAATGAAAACTCCTATGCGTTGCAAAGTTCTGGGCAAAATTATAATACCCTTTGCAAGGGTATAATAACGACATGTTTCACATCAAAGCCTCGTGAGTGTTGAACACACTCACACATTTTTATACCCTGTTCCCATTAAAAATGGGAAAAAGGGGATCATGAAGTTGTGCAAATGTATGTACCAGCCAGAAGGAAGCACCTCCGACCCCATAAAGTATATATATTCTTGATCAGCATCAACAGCCGAGTCGATTTAGACATGTCCGTCTGTCCGTCTGTCTGTCTGTATTGACGCGTCGATCTCAGAGACTGTAACAGATAGAGCCACAGTTTTTGGCATGTATGTAGGTGTATACTGTACCCAGATCAAGTTTGCTCCAGATTTGCCAAATTCCTCCTCCTCCTTCTTCTAACCGCGAAAAACTGTCAGAGCTACAATTTTTTAGCTTGGACCTAGTGACTTAATATATATTCAGTAAGGCCCAATATCTGTCTATTCTGAATACCACTACAGCAAAAACACCGAAGATATGCAAGTGCTCCTCCCCATTTCTTTAAATAAATTTTAAAATAAAAGGGGTTCAAAGCTATAGGAACCACATTACTTGGGACAGGGTATTTTGCAGTCGGGGCACTCGACCGCAACACTCTTACTTGTTTTTGTTTGGGAAACTGGATAAAACGAAGTTCGGCAATGATTTTTAATACATATAGCTATTTTATGGCAAAATTTGGAACCTTTTCACAAAACACTTTTTGAATGACGGCCATTCAAAATTGATTTTGCTTAAAATTGATGCAAAAAATTAAAAAAATTATAGTGAAAGTTAGGAAAGCAACAGCCGAACTTCGGAATATAGGAAAAGCACTTCGAGGTACAATATTTATATACCAATTTGTGTAATTTTTGAGTTCTATCTTTTTAGGCTGTTTCGGAAAAAACACTTTTCCTCATCAGCGATCTTTGCTAAGCCAAAATGTCTAAATGCGGGTAGATCGGACAGCTTTTTGGTTTATACGATTAATAATCGCGTACAATTTTAAAAGGACATTCTTTTTGCTGCTTTATTAATTTGCATGCATAATGCATTTTTTTTTACAAATGCATTAACTTTTTTAATTTTTTCGATCTCTGAGAATGTTTGTTTTCTACGCTCTCAAAGTATATAACCATTTTGGGGTCATGTTCTTTTTCTTTAGCTCTATTTTCTTTATCAAGATTATTTTGATAGATTCGATCCCTTTCTGTATTTTGAATTTTTTTCCTGCATCCATCTGCAGTGCCTGAGTAAAAGAACCCTAATTAAATGGGTTAGTATAATTTTCCTATGCTCATGGCAAGGATCGGATTTGGCGAACCAATTGGTTTGTATCAGTGACACAAGCTTTCAATATATTGAATTGAATATTGGCCTGGTTTGGATATTTCTCGAAAATTGTTTTGAAAATTGCCAAATGTGTCAGAGTTATTTCAAACATGGCATCAGATGGATTTTTCAAATATAGTTCATGAGAACTAAAATTTTTGGCCACAATGAACTGCTCTGTTCGGCTTGTAAGTTCTTGAATGTTTTCCAAATATTTTCGCAGTCTCTGCAGTTTTTGGAACAGTGCGTTACGTTTTGCGACTTCTGCAGTTCTGTTTGAACAATTTTCATTGACCATAAATTTCTTAAGCAGAACAAAACTTCTGCTGCAGTTGGATTGCACCAAATCTACTGCGAATCACGCTGACGAAATTTTCAAGGGCATCTTGGTTAAACTGACTCATATAAATGTATTCGATACCATTCTCCTTTAGAAGGTTTTCGCATACAATGCCAATTCGTCTCACAGCCCTGGCAAGATCGTTGAAACAGTTCGATTTGCTGTTTTCTAATTGGGAAGAAAGCGAACGGATTTTAAATATGCAATAAAATCGTCAATCCGCTTTTGGGTATCCCCATCGAGCCGATAACTTCCCTTGTTAAGCAAATCAAAACCATCGTTCATGGTTCTAAGAAACTTTGCTGTCTCAAGAGCGTTCTTATTTTGTTTTAAAGCTCCATCTTTAGAACTTAGTTCAATGGCATCGCTGACTGTTTTGGAAAAAACTTGCACAGCTAATTTTACGCTCATTTTTTCAAAATTGTTCGGATTTATATGTTTTTCCGATAATTTGGGTGCCAAGCGTACTGTTTGGGACTTATCAATGTTGTAAAATTCTGTAACAACTTCCCAACTTACTATGCCATCACGTGTTTTTATATCGTGGCTTAATAGATTATTTCTTACACTTTTAAACAAATGCACATCATCAATGATAAATTGTGGCCGTGGTTTCTCCAAAAGATCTTCATTTTCAATGATACCAAATGCGCATGTGTTAATAGAGCAGCGATCGCTGACTATGGCACGCACTTTCAGGCCAACTTGAGTACAACACTCACAGCCCTTATAATTATTTTGCGAGTAATGATTTGCAGTTACATTTTGTTAACAAAAAGTAACACCAAGAAGGTATTTCCAGTTTGACAAAAGTCCGCGCACCATGAATGCAAGCATTCCAGTGGCGGGGGAAGAGTACTCGTCATTAGAACTAAGACCATCTCCCAGGTCAATAAAACCAACAGCTTTATCAGCTTTTTGGCAGGTAAGTAATACCTGTTTTAATGCTCATTTAGTCAAAAACGAGCTGACAATTTCTATGACTCTCTTCCATTTGAAAAACGAATTGTTTTTAAAAATTTGATATGCTGACCTGTAAAGCCAGTTTGAAAAACTTTTATTGGCACCCAGTTTCTTAGGGAGGGAAAGGCTGGGTAAATTAAAGTTCAAATTGTCTCGCTTATTCTTATATGCTTTTGGACTGGTCATATAAATGTTTAGCACCAATTCTTTTTCCTCATTCGTACAATGAGTACCACGTTTTGTTGCCAAAGCATTTTGAAAAATTATGGTGTTATCCTTTGATTTTTAGCAATCAATTGGATTGTACTTGATTGTAACATTTTCTAAATCAGATCGGAATTTCTATCAGAAATTTATTCTTATCTTCTAGTTTTTGATTTGTTTCTCCTAACTCTAAACATATTTTGTTCTTCTCTAACATTTAAAATCCGATTCTCTTTGACTAAATCTTTAATTTCTATATTGATCTGTATATCTGTGTTGTGTAATAACGAAATTAAGAGAGTTTATTTCGTTCTCAAAATTTTTAATTTTTAGTCTAAAAGAGCTATTTTCGCTTTTTAAAAGATCAATATTACATTTAAAAGAGCTATTCGCTATGTTTAACGTATTAATTTGATCTTTTAAAGTTATGTTTTCCCTTTCCAAGCTGTCTTGTCCTTTTTTTGAACCAGGGACCGTAATCATTATAAGTGCTATTTTTAAAATCCCAACTTAATGATTATTTATTAATTTTAACTATTTTGCTCATTTCATAATGATTATTTTTTGAGTGTTACTAAACACTCGGGTTTTAATGATTATCGTCTGAGCGAAAAAATTTTACTTAAAAAATAATGATTATTTTGTGATTTATATTTTTTCGCTCAAAAATATCACTCAAGATGCTATTACGACCATTTAAAAAGAAACTGGAACAAAATAACTATATATTCTTAGAAAGTGAACCAAGGCGAACCTTTTAAGCCCAAATTTGATAAAAAAAAACTCTTCCTCTAGGAGCGATATTGGTGGACAATGTGGCAGTGGCGATCTGACACCGGGTTTCAATAGATGTCGACGAGATAAGACGAAAATATTATGACCAAGTTTTCCAATATTTGCTTAGTTTTCAAGATATCCGCCCACAAAAGTACAAAATTTCACTTGGCAACAAAAACAACTTTCTGGCCAACCAAAAGGGCACAATAAAAAATTATTTAATTAACTTTACAAAAGGAAGCTTCTGCAGTGGCACCAAGTCGCTCTACCACTTAGGCTACTTTGGGCCCATTGCGATGCCATATTTATTCCCTGTTAACCCTTTTTAGTACTGAGGGGGGTCCTCGTTACGGAACCATTGTGTGGACAGAATAAATTTGAGCAGAGCTGGGATCTCTAGCCCGGATGTCTCCGAGTGGATGAGTAGCAGAGGTTGACCAAGTGTACTGAGTCTCCTTCTACTCAAGGCGGGGCAATGGCACAAAAGGTGTTGTACCGATTCCTTCTATTCTTCGTGTCCGCAACTTCTGCAGAAGTCATGGTAAGTGACGCCTAGGCGTGCTGCGTGTCTGCCAATAAGACAGTGACCCGTGAGGGTCCCCACCAGAAGTAATATGTGGTCCCTTCTGTGACGTAAAAGTGTGTTAGTACGTTTTTGATCGAATGCTGGCCACGTAAGCCTCGCTACTGCACAGGAAGAAAGGTTTTTCCACCGATTCGTAGCGAGACGAAGTGTTTCAGCTTTTGTGTGAAGCTTGTACATATGTCGCTATAGGCATCCCTATCGTTTACTGAAAGAGCACGATAGTGGTAACTGTTCTGGCCAGTTTGTCCGCAGACTCATTTCCTTCTATGTTGCGATGACCAGGCACCCATATAAGGTGTATACTGAAATGCCGTGCGATCTCATTCAGAGATGAGCGGCATTCCGTAAATCTATACACACTATACACTGCAGTGATCAGGAAGGTGGAGCGATAAGTTAAAATCTAGGTTGGGAGAGAAAACGCCCCCTCCTACTTTTTCGTCGAGCTTAGAGCCATCAGTGTAGATGTTAATGGTGTTAGCTCTGCTGTATCGAAGGTTGTCCCAATCGTTTCGGCTTGGGATATAGACGTCGTAAAAATTTGTCGAACGTCGTTTGTGGATCTCACCTTGGTGGTGTCTTGATGGGGGAAACAACATCATTTATCTTCGAAGCAGCACAAGATAGACTTTGCTGTATAATGAAAGAACACTGACGCAAGTAATCTTGTTGTTGGTATTTCTACACCCAGTAAGTTTACTTCTTTGGAAAGAGTACCCTTGCTGATTGTGAACGTGGCATCATTTTTTACATCAAAGCCTCGTGAGTCTTAAGGACACTCACACCTTTTTGTCAATAAAGAGACCGCCATCTTAAAATTATTTTCTGGCCATAAAGCCACAATAAAAAATTATTTATTTAATTTCACAAAAAGAATCTTCTGCAGTGACTCCGGAGTGAGATTGCACCTTAGATCTGTTAACACTAGTTTAAGGGCTGAAAAAAGATCTTTCGACGCTCACTTGGGTTGCAGGAGCAGAGTGCACTACTTTGGCCAGCTGGTATAAATATGGGTAGGAAAACTTTTTATCCTCCCAATATTCCATAATATTTTTGTTGGTATCAATTGGCTTAGGGCTGTACTTGTCTATCTCTCGATAAGCCGCCATTAAGTTTTCATTTTGGTCATCATCCCCTTCTTCTTCACCTGATTCAACCTCGATGGAATTTAGATACTCATTTAGGAGGGTGGAGGTGTTTGCATCCTCAAGTTCTAGTGCCTCTTGGTTATGTGTTGTTTGAACTTGTAATGGTTGGATCTGGGATGATGTGGATGCCTGCGCAATATCGCTGCTATCAGTAATTAAGGGATTAATCTAAAATAAATAGTAAAAAAATAATTTATTTGCAGATATGTGTATTATAAGTAGGTATTTAATTCAATATTTTCTTACGTTTTGCTCCTTCATATTCAAAATTTGTAATATAAGCTTCTTGAGTTGAGCCCTAGCAACCATCACACTTATTGGGTTTTGCAGTAAAAGTCGTCTTATTCTTGGGTCCAAATATATACTGCAGAGCACCATGACTTCTGCAGAAGTTGCGGACACGAAGAATAGAAGGAATCGGTACAACACCTTTTGTGCCATTGCCCCGCCTTGAGTAGAAGGAGACTCAGTACACTTGGTCAACCTCTGCTACTCATCCACTCGGAGACATCCGGGCTAGAGATCCCAGCTCTGCTCAAATTTATTCTGTCCACACAATGGTTCCGTAACGAGGACCCCCCTCAGTACTAAAAAGGGTTAACAGGGAATAAATATGGCATCGCAATGGGCCCAAAGTAGCCTAAGTGGTAGAGCGACTTGGTGCCACTGCAGAAGCTTCCTTTTGTAAAGTTAATTAAATAATTTTTTTATTGTGCCCTTTTGGTTGGCCAGAAAGTTGTTTTTGTTGCCAAGTGAAATTTTGTACTTTTGTGGGCGGATATCTTGAAAACTAAGCAAATATTGGAAAACTTGGTCATAATATTTTCGTCTTATCTCGTCGACATCTATTGAAACCCGGTGTCAGATCGCCACTGCCACATTGTCCACCAATATCGCTCCTAGAGGAAGAGTTTTTTTTTTTATCAAATTTGGGCTTAAAAGGTTCGCCTTGGTTCACTTTCTAAGAATATATAGTTATTTTGTTCCAGTTTCTTTTTAAATGGTCGTAATAGCATCTTGAGTGATATTTTTGAGCGAAAAAATATAAATCACAAAATAATCATTATTTTTTAAGTAAAATTTTTTCGCTCAGACGATAATCATTAAAACCCGAGTGTTTAGTAACACTCAAAAAATAATCATTATTACTGAGTAATTAGTGCAAAAAATCATGAGACAAAAATCATTGCAGATATGCATTTTAGACGCAAGTAGGACCAAATTGGTATAATTCTTTTATTTGTACGACGATTCTAAGTAGATGATTTTTTATTTTTAAAAATATGAAATAATCATTATTTACAGTCGGAACCGATATTTTGAATTTTTTGTATACTGGTATCCGAGAAGCTATATTTTTAAAACCGAAAAGAACCTAAACGTTGTACAAGTACGGTTTCGAATCTAGCAGTTAGTTTTGGCGGATTTTTAAGCAATTAAGCTTTTATTGTTAGCTTCAAATAAAAAAGATTTTAGTTTAACAAAATTTTTGTTTTGTGTAATAAATAATAATTAAGATCTTTTTTTTAAAAATTTTTTATTTTCTATGCGAAAATTTTTTTAGAATTTTTATAGACCCTCGTTATATATAATGTCAGGCTAACCTCTGAACAGAAAAGATCATGTGTAACTGCTTTTACTGATATATACTCAATAATTTTATCCACTTCTGTTCAATTGCAAATAAATAAGGAGAACAACTCCAACACCCAACTACTTTGTCTGAATGTGGAGATGAAGTCGATTTATATATGAATTTCTACAAAAAGAATCAGGAAAATACAAAAACTTTAGAGTCTCTTCGGGTTGCTTATCAGTCCAAATGCTACAATTTGGTTTGTTGAGGTATGCATTTATGGAAATAGGCTATAAATATCTGAGGGAAATGTTGACGACGTAGCAAAGTGTGCTTCCGTATTAGATTTTCTTTGTTTTTACGCAAAACCTCCTACTAAAGTTCATTTCTGATCTAAAGCACTAGAAGGAAATCTAATTTTATAGTTTGATTTTTATTATTTTTAATATTTTTTCAAGATAAAGTGCTTTGGAAACATCATAGCCTGGAACCAGTAGACACTCTCCTGAGGTAACACATTAAGACTCCGGTATCAGAAACTGAAAGCACGCTTTACCACAAAATTCTATTAAAACATTCTATTGTGTGAAATATTGTGAGGCACTGTCCCAGCACGCACAACTAAAATAATGCAAAAAATGAAATTTGAATTTGAACCTAACGGACAGCTTCGGCGCCCTCGATCGATATCGATTAATAATCGATAGATATCGAGGGCAACTCTTCAAAGAACTCACAGTGGCGTGAGCCGATAGTGAGCACAGCAAATAAAAGTCCGGCACCAGCGCTTAGGAAGCCAGCCAAGGTAAGCCAGCTAAAGGAGTTAGCATCTGTAGTTATGGAGCAGTCGGGCTCCCATCTTGTTCTTGTGTATAGTGGATAGCCAATCCTCCACAGAGTTGGAATACTCTATGGAGCAGTCGTGCGTCCAGCTTGTAATTGTGTATTCTTGGACCGCCAATCCTCCCCAGATTTCTAATACTCTACGGATCAGTCGTGCATCCCGCTTGTTAGTGTGTATTCTTAGATCGCCAATCCTCCCCAGAGTTATAAATTCTATGGAGCAGGTGTTTATTTACCCGTCCCTTATTCTTAGATATAACGTCCCACCCAGAGTAGGAACTCCCGACTGGAGCCCGACATCTGATTTCTTCACCCCCCCGCGGAGCAGAGTAGCCGGAACGAGACACTAGGAACCAGGTACTGACGCCCACAGACGGAACAAGACGTTCGGAACCAACCAGGAGCCTCGGCGGTCATCGTAATCCAGCACACTTCAACTAAGCCCTAGAATTAATACTACAATATAGAACATCCTGAAATAAAAACCCAAAAGGGAACACATTGAAACCCCGGATTGTTGTTTAGTGACTCTATTTACAGCAACTACGACTAAAAGAAATCCTAAATTTCTGTAACCCTGGACTCGGCGAGCACTACCCCGGCCAGAGTTCGTTACAATATGTAAGGCTATTAGTTTAAAAGTTATGTTACAAAGAAATATCCTCTATTTCTTATTACTCTACCCATTTTAGTATGTAAGTAGATAGTAAGATACACCTTTTTAGCAATATGTTAGCATCACTAGCTGGCAACGTCACCCTTCTTTGATTGTATATATAATGAGGCTTAAGGCCAAATACTCCTCTGATGACATAAAAATTTAGTTCGGCACAAAAGTTCAGTTAAATAAGACTGATTGCATTCAGAATGAAAAGCTATTCAAACCAAGGCAGCATGCATACCTCTAATATTTTGCAGAATGTTCGGTCCGGAAGATCAATTCGCGGACCGGTTCTTTGAACCCCTGAACCCAAGGATTTGGTTTCAAACCTCGGTTCGCTTGAATATAATAGAGTAGTGTTGACGCAGATGGCGTGTTTAATTTAAGTAGTTTGAATTGGTTAAAAATTTATTAAAGTTATTTTTTCAAGTCTAGTGTAAGTTAGTTTAGGGCGGAGCGGGAGCGCAAAAAAACTCTCTTTTCGTCGCTCTGAGCGAATTCGCTCCGTTTCACCACCCTAGCTTAAGATAGGCATTAGAGAAATTGTTGAATTTGAATAAATTAGTTGTAAACCATTGAAACTTCGAAAGTGCCGAATTAAACTTAATAATTTTTTTCAAACGTGTCAAATTTTTTAGTTTTTTTTAAAAACTTTTAAAATTTTTTTGTTGTTTTTTTTTAAAAAAAATTTTTTTTTTTTTTTGTTTTTTTTTTTTTTTTTAAATAAAATAATTATTTTACAGGGGTGCCACAGAATTCACTAGCGATTTGGCTTCTAGCGATTTGCCAAATCGCTGAAATATTTTCGCCATGCCACAGAACTTCAAGCGATTTCATTTTTAAGCTAGTTCACAAACCCTTTCGAACTTGACTGCATAGGGTAGACACCCCGAAAGTGCAAATTAGATTAAGACTTTAAATGCGGTTTTTATTAATATTTTGAAATGTAAGCTATTTGGTTAGTCCTTTTTTTAACAAAACAATCTTAATTTTCTTTAACTGAGTTAAATATTTGTTATTCCCACACAAAAAATTCAAATTTTCCGCCCGCCAAAATAAAAATGATACCTTGCAACTCTAGCTGCTGTACGGATACGAGAGAACGGCGTACGTATATGAAGGCAAGAGTTTTGCTTTAATTAAATAAATGCCTCTCGCACGACAGATGGCAATCGACGATTAAGGAAGAAGCAAATCCGTAAGAAGAGGCTAGGAGTGCACCCGTCTTTGATCCGCATCGGACCGTCTTTCTAAGTCAGACGATATACGTAGGCAAAATCATAAGGGTAATGACGCTGTGCTCCAAAATAACATTGGGCCGGACACGCATTATTCAATTCAAGCAATCGGAGGAAAGGTTGGTCAGACTTAAAGTCAGTTCTTTCCAGGCTGCAGCCGCAACTTCCATGTCGCCCATTGTGACATTGGGGGCCAAGTCTTTAAGCTCCTTCATAAAAGCCAAGCAAATTTCGCTCTGGACATCTGTTCGATGCTTTTCCCTTTATAAATAATTTTATAACAATTTCGGAAGAATAATAAAAGCCAAAATTTGAGCGGCTTCTCGTCATTACTTTGGCGCCGGCGTTGCCACTATATTCAACTCAGATTGACAGCAATCGACTTACAAATTGCACAATAATTAAGCAAAAGATCAACGGAAAAATTATTGCTAGTTAATCTAATTTTTTTATCTTTGTTTTAACACAAAAATCGATATTGTATTAACTTTAAAACGAAGTTCGATTAATTTCGAAATTCAAATGTTAAAAGGTGGCAACACTGTAATTCTAGCGATTTGGTGAGTTGCAGTGAATGACCAATTTCACTAGCGAATTGACTAGCGATTTTACTAGCGATTTAGTAAAATGCTTATTTAATAAACTTAACATGTTAAATATTTAATTTTTTGATGTATATTATTTACAAATTGAACACCCTTGAAGACTCAATAAGCCTTATTTTTATTAAAATGCATTTTATGGTCTTTTTTAAGCAAATCGCCGACTCAAAAGTGCGCGATTTGCAAATCACTCGAAAACATGCTCTGTGGCAGGGCGAAATCAAAATTCGAGCGAATTTAGAGCGAAAGTGAATTCTGTGGCACCCCTGACTATAGTTTAAGGCAATTTTTTTAATCTCCTCGTTTTTTTTCGTTTGTCAATGTATGATTTATTGGACAATTGTCCGGTTCGGGTTCAGATTTGAGGAGTCAAAAATATTAGGGGTTCGGTTCATGGTCCGGTTTGTCGGACCTAAAAAATCCAACCGGTACTAGGGGCCTTGGTTTGAATTGTTTTTCTATTCATGTGAAATATTGGGCGAAACTAAATTGTTACCTCATCTCAGTATTGGCCTTTAAGCATGTAATTATGCAACTGTACGCGTACGAGCTGAGCTCAACCCAAAAGAAGAAGTAAGCTTTGTTTTGATTGGATTAATAAATTGCGCGATATAAGTAAGTTGCAAGTTCGAAGCAGCACATTTTCTTAGTAACAAGCTTCAAGCCATTTGATGTTAAACAAGCCAACATCCGTTAGCTTTCAATCCTTATATAAATCTATAATATGTGGTCCAAGTACGAACTTCACTTACTCAAATTTCCAGTTGGCACACTGCTATTCTTGAGCTTCTTTCTAGCAAGCACTCTTCCTTAAAATGCCTAACACAAACGCAATCACGCCGCTTGGCAAAAAGAGTTTTGAGAATGCTTTGCCACAGTTTGAACTGCTCCAGGGCATTAGGAAAGCGAAAAGCCCGTTCGTGGCCTGGGCATCCAGAAACAATGCACTTCTTTACTTCAGCTGTCCTATAAAAAAAATTGGTAACGTTTTAGCTAATAGTAATGTAAGAACAAAGTGTTAAGTTTTCTGTAACATATTTCACCGAGCGAATCCCATAAAAACCCAATTGTTTTTACTTAGGGCTGCGAAAGCTTCAGCAATCCCTCTACGGCCTCTGGTTCTCCTTGCTTAAACCTGTAAAAATAAAATATAAATAGATATAGGATATATGGGTCATTCTTTTTATAAACCGAACAGTTAAAAAAATTTTTTATTTTTCATTTTAATAAAATTGAAACAAATTTTATTTGTTTATAACTTCAAAAATTCATAACTTTTAAACCATAAAAGTCTCCATCTTTTTGAAAACACCAAAATTTAAGTTATATTTAGGGCAATAAATTGTTTATCCTTAGAAGCTATATCATGGTGGTTAACACTTAGGAAAAAATTATAAATAATTTTTAGCAACAATTACTTAATATTATTAAATAATTTAAAATCTATAAAATTTGAGTAGATACAGTAAAATACTTTTACCAATATCAATTTGAGACCTGTCCGATAAACCAAACCTGAGATATCGTGTTTTTAAAAACCCCTTTTTTTCCATTTTTTCGTTTTTTGACGATTTTTGAAATTGTTTATAAAATTAACAAAAAAATGTTGTGCAAAACCGCAAATTACGTTATAGTGGGCATGTCGAGATCTAATTTCGGATTTTTTATTAAAATGAAAAATAAAAATTTTTTTAACTGTTCGGTTTATAAAAGAATGACCCATATATGAATATGCTGTGCCAAGAAGCCCATAGCCACTACATCAAAAAATTATCGCCTACAAGAACCAAATTTCCCCTATGGAGAGCACATGCCAGAATAAAGCCCGCATGGGCCCGCAGCGACGTAGAAAGGGCAAGTGTTTTCGCACTTCACCTAAGGAATTTTTTTTTTAGCCGAACCAATGCATTTGTACTGCCATTGAATCCTACTGCCGCACAGAATTACCCAATCAATGTTCATGCGCTTGAAATAAAAAAATGTTATCAGAGAACTTAATCCTAATAAAGCACTAAGATAAAATCTTATTACGCCTAAAATGATCATGGAACTTCCAAGTCCTGCCATTACATATATCTCAAGAATCTTAATCTCAAGAATCTGTACTGCGATGTGGATACTTTACAACTCAGTGGAGAAATCTACAATCATAAAGATTCCGATACCAGGAAAGTGATCCGTGCGTTTGACTTTCCAAAGCTGATGTGCTAAGAAACTCCGCTCGACACATGCAAGCATAGAGCCACCTGCAAAAGTAGACACGCCATTGAGGGGATCGGAGTTGAAGATGGGCCCGCAGCGACGAAGAAAAGTCAAATGGTGTTTCCAATATTGATTCCATTGATTCCCACTCTCGCCCATTCACAATTATCGCAAGAAGCTTAATTTACTTACATTTTTTATTAAGTTTGTCGTCGATTGTTTAACTTATGATATGAGTGTTGGTAAGCGTTTTTTGTGGTCCGAACTTCGAAATTTCGTTTTTTTTACATTTGGAATTTCGGAATTGACACATTACTATAAACCGTGATTTCTGAATATTCCACATAGTTTAAAATGTGATTTGCAGTAACTTAATATTGTCGTACTTGCTAAAGTATAATTGTTTAATTTGTTTAACTAATTAATTTACTAACTTTATATCAATTCAGTTCTATAATTTAAAAAGAACGTACATGAAATTTTTTTGCATATAATAGCTTTTATGAGCGACTCAGACTGAAACTACAAATTTATTTATTTTTTTCTTTTTTAATATTTTCCAGGTGATTGAAGAAAATTCCATTTCTTGTATTTTTTGAGGAAAAATATATTTATTATTTTTTTTTTTGTTTAACATAAATCTGAATCGCTACAAATTTCTTTAGAAGAACAGGAGGAGACATTACTTCATCTTTTTTGCCATTGCCCAGCTCTAAATAGAAGGAAACTCAAATCTTTTGGTCACACTACTAGTTGGGACAGTAAAAAACGAGAAAGGCAAAGCTAACTTCGTCTGTACCGAAGTTTTGATACACTTCAAATAGCTTGTGACAACGGTTAGCGACTTCAACCAAACTTCGCAGATCATCTTAAAAACATTACTTATTACCCATGACCGTGTTTGATAGCAGTAATATTGAGAACAAAACAGTTTTTCTTACTAAAACTCATTTTCCGAACGAACATTTGTATGGCAGCTACAAGAAGTAGTCATCCGATCCGGTCGGTTCCGACATATTAGCAGCGTGCAGTAAAAGAAGACCCTGTGCAAAGTTTCAGCTCGATAGCTCCAAAACTGAGGGACTAGTTCGCGTAGAAACAGACAGACGGACAGACGGACGGACAAAGCTTAATCGACTCAGCTCGTCATGCTGATCAAGAATATATATACTTTATGTGGTCGGAGATGATTCCTTCTATGCGTTGCAAACTTCTGGGCAAAATTATAATACACTTTTCAAGTGTATAATAATCGAATAAATAAATGAATTTTTTTTTTTTTTTATCATTTTTCATTATTCCTTATTAGATCATATCTAGGGGAGGATTGGAAGCGACGATATTGTTTTAATTTTTTATTTGTTGGTTCGGGTCGGACCGGTACGAATTGCCTTTCTCTTTTTTTTTCTCCCTTTTTTTTTTTCTTCCCTTTCTATTTAATTTAATTTTATCTTTTTTTTCCTTGTTTTTTTCTTTTCCCCCCTTTAAATTTGTTTTTTGAAAATTATTATATTTTTGGATATTTTCCTTTTATTGTGAAAAATAATGTCTTTAAATTAAACCTCGGAACGGAACGTCTGTATGCTGCGTGTTGGTTTTTATTACTGACTAGTTATTCTCTATGATCTAACAATGTGTGTAAGGTATATGTGTGTGTAATGTATGGTTAATTGTGTGAACGCTTATGCTAATAACATTGGTATGCTAATGATTACAGGTTTATGGCAAATTAGAAACATATGTTAGAAGACGTTATAATTCAAAATGTAATTTAATTTTCTACATCCTCGGCCCCGCCAAAGACAGACTTTATCTCTAGCGGATAAAGAAGTTGTATTGGACGTCGCAGCACTTGCTGATTCTTCACTCGAACGTCACAGGCTCTAGCACGCCCATCGCGTCCGACGTATCTCGCCACCACTACTCCTAGTCGCCAGAGTAGTCTTGGTTGATGGTCATCCTGCACAAGCACCACATCTCCTTCGCTTAGACCTCTCGTTGCTTGAGACCTGTTAAAATGAATAGAACGTAATTGCATTAAGTACTCGTGCCGCCATCTCTTCGCATAGCGTTGAATTAGTGTCGTTCTAGCTTTCCAGATGCTCGCAAACTGGCTTCCATCTGTTTTGAAGTTTTCGCCGCTCAATATGCGGCAATCGCTCATGAAGTGTGCAGGTGTCAGAGGCTCCAGATCCTTTGAGTCGCTGCTAACGTAAGTTAGTGGCCTTTGGTTCACCACACTTTCAACTTCCGTAAGTAAAGTCTGAAGATCTTCTATATTCAGTTTAGCTTTTCCGATTGTAGCCTTTAAACAATCCTTAACGGTTCTTACAAGTCGTTCCCAAAATCCGCCCCACCAGGCTGCACGCTCGGGGATGAATTTCCATTTGATTCTATTTGTAGCAGCAAACCGTTGTATTTGACTCGTGTCCATGAGTTTTTCAAGTTTTTGCAGTTCCAAATTAGTGCGCTTAAATGTTTTTGCATTGTCCGATATTATGACACGAACTTCTCCGCGACGGGCAATAAATCGCCTTAGCGCGTTGATACAAGTCTCAACTCTCATATCAGTCACTAATTCCAGGTGTACGCCCCTAATAGCGGCGCAAGTAAACAGCATTATATACACCTTCCTTGGGGTGTCGCTTGATTCGCTAAGTATATACAGTGGGCCTGCAAAATCCAATCCTGTCGTCTCAAAGGGTTTGCTCGTGGCCAACCGTTCGATGGGTAAACTCGTCCATGGTTCGCTTGCACTTTTGCTGTGCAACCTTTTGCAGACAACGCATCGCTTTAGAATATTCTTAATAAGTTGTCTTCCTTTTATAATCCAGAATCGCTTTCTTATTTTGGTCAATGTTGCATTTATGCCGCAGTGCTTTAATTGCTGATGTGCATCCCTTACAATAAGTTCTGAAAAATATGAGTGTTTAGGGATTATAATCGGATTACATAGTTCCCCAAACTCGCTATGCAGAAGACGACCGCAAGATCTAATGATTCCATCGCTTAATTTGGGATTCAGACATATTATTTTTGATCCTTTGGGCACTCCTTGGTTCTTCTGCAGGGCAATCAGCTCTGCTCCAAATTCTTGGTGCTGTATAAATTTGATCCAATAGAGCTCAGCATCCAGCAATTCTTTAGCTGTCAGCTCTGGTATGTTGTTGATTTGCGTTGTTTTTGCGTTGATTTCAAAATATTTAGTTCTCTCCTTAATGCGCCTGATAAAACGCATAACGTATCCTGTTACTTGCAGCATTCTCCTTAGTGATCCAAATCGCTGAACAGGAAATATTGATTGCATCTCCGAATCGCTAGCGAAATCCTCTGCCTCTTGGTTATGGATCGATAGGGTAGCTAGCTCCTTGGCTTGTGACACCGCTGATATTGGCCAAGTGTCGCTGCTAGCTGAGAGCCAAGATGGTCCGTATTTCCATAGCTCTGACGTTTGTAATTTATTTGCATTTATGCCTCTTGTCAACAAATCCGCTGGATTGCATTTGCCTTCACAATGATGCCAATCGTAGACATTGGTTAACTTGTTGATCTCGCTTACTTTTGATTTGATATGCGCTTTCGGGCGCCTTCCATCTCCAACAATCCAATTCAGGACTATGCTGGAATCTGTCCACATAAAAATATTGGTTATTTTTAAATTCATTTCGGTTAACAGATACTTAGCCAATCTTGAAGCCACCAGCGCTGCTGTTAGCTCCAGCTTGGGCACTGTGGTAGCTGTTTCCTCCTTTATGGGGCTCACTCTGTTTTTTGAGCATATAAACATGATTTGTATGCTCCGCTCGTTAACAACTTCTCTGAGGTAAGCAACTGCTCCATACGCTGCTGGGCTCGCATCTGCGAACACGTGCAGCTCTAGCATCGCCTCAGTATTAGTGGTCAAACATCGCTTTATGGTAAAATCTTGAAGTAATGCCATATCCTTCTGCCAGGCTATAAAGTCGTTCGCCAAGGGGTCGGCCAATATGGTATCCCACTCCGTATGTTCCTTCCATATTCTTTGTAATAGGATCTTGATGGTAACGGTAAATGGACCCAGAATTCCAAGTGGATCATATACACGTGCCATTGCCCTCATCACATTTCGTTTAGTTGGCATTAAATTTTGAATATATGCCACGGTCATTTCCAGATCAACGCTTAATTCATCGGTATTCGTATTCCATTTTATCCCTAGCACCTTTTGCTCTAAGGGCGGTGCCTCCTTCTTCTCTGTGAAAAGCTCTTTTAGTCTTAGATCGTTTGAGTTCCACTTACGTAAATTAAAGCTGGCCTGTTGCATGATGTCTTTCGCTGAGTTGTATAATTTTACCGCTTCATTGTGTTTTGCGACGCTTGTGACCATATCGTCTACATAGAATGATCTTTGTAGTATTCTGCATACAATCTCGCTTTCGGTTGGCTGACTTCGCAGATGCTGTTGAATCGTAGATGCCAGAAGAAAAGGGCTTGATGTCACACCAAATGTAACGCGTGCCATGCGATATTCTTCTACTTTTGGATAAGGCGCTCCAACCTCTGGTGTTGAGTTGTACCACAGGAACCGATGGCAGTCTCGATCCGATTCATCTATCGAAATTTGTAGAAAGGCCTTTTCAATATCGGCCACAATGGCAATTTGCTGGCAACGAAATCTTATTAAAATTGCTGTCAAATCAGTAAGCAAATTGATACCTGGATTGAGATGGTCGTTTAAAGACGCTAGACCATGTTCGCTTGAAGAGGCATCAAAGACAATGCGCATCTTGGTTGTGTCTTTGTCCTCCCTATATACTGGACGGTGAGGCATATAATATGCCTTGGAGTCACTGGATCTGTTGGGTACTGGTTCCGCAATACCCTCGCTTAGTAGTTCGCGCATACCTCGTTCATACTCCATTAATTTTTCGGGACTCTTCATTAGCTTGCTGGTCAGATTACTCAGACGCGACATCGCTACGCACTTGTTGTCGCGCAAATCATCCTTTGTTATTTTCCAGGGCATCTTTGCAGAATATCTTCCGTTGGCAATATTTATCTCGGCGACCTGAGTGTGGTTCGTTGATTCGTTGTACGCTGCTATGCCAATGGACTCTAAGCTCCAGAACTTCTCAAGGTCGAGTTCATCCCGTTGCTCAATAACATTTAGTATGCACCTCTGCTCGAGTTTCGTTTCACCGCAATGACCCTGAATTGTCCAACCAAAGAAAGTCTCGATCGCTACGAGGTTGGTATCCAAATTTTCTCGATTGTCGTAATTTAATTTCCAATAGTTGTCTTGTCCGATCAGCATGTGAATGCCTTTAAACAACTCATCGCTTGTTACTTTATTGTCCGCTATTCTCTTCGTCGTTTGTTTTGCTACTCGTGGCACCGGTAAGACATCCTCGCAAATATGCGGCACAACAGTAGCACAAATCTCTATTATTTCATTAGAATATTGACTTTGCACATTCACCAAAACCCGCTTTAGCTGCATTAATCGTTTGTTTTGTTTTGATTCTCCGAATGCGTATATTTTTGTTTTTTCCGTACCTATAGTGGGTAGTTTCAATCGCTTGGCCAAGTTTTCAGTCACATAGGTACACTGACTGCCATTATCCATAATAAGCCGTGTTAAGACTCTGTTTGATCCGTTCACAAAAAATGCTTTCGCTGTTTGCAAGTATATTTCGTTAGCAATACATTGCACAGATGTACTCAGAATGGTCGTGTTTTGTTCCTTTACTTTGTTTTGAGTATCGGCCGCTGTTTCTTTTGCACACATTCTTTCGCACAGAGCAGTCATATGTCTGCCTCCACATGTAGAGCATTTAATAAATTGGTTCTTGCAGAACTTTGACGTGTGGTTTGGTTTGCCACACCGAAAACATCGTCCTTCGCTCCTCAATATATTTTTACGTTCCGCAACAGTTTTACCTTTGTCTTTGCAATCTTTTAATTCATGGTTAATACGTTTACAAAAAATGCATTGTCTTTTGTTCGCTTCTTGCGCTGAGTACAATCCAACAGCTGTTCCTGGAATGTATGATCGCTCTCTCGTTTCTCGCTCTCTCGTCCGCTTACTCTCACTCTCTGACAATTTTTAAATATTCCAGTAGCACAGTGAGTTGGTCAGTGTTCTCTATAACTGTTGAACTTAGAACTTTATGACTGATCTCCTCTCGCTTGCGCATTCTATGATAATCCACGCGCATATATACGGGAATGGATTTTAGTAATAGAGAGACAACCATAATGTTTGTTTTGTTTGTTTTGCTGTGAAGAGGACGCGTTTTGTTGAGGCTCCGCATTTGTCTGTAAAAACAAGTAAAATTTACACCAGCAAGCATCCAATCCTATACACATACCCGTGGAGCCGCTACACTGCACTTTTGGTGATGCTGGACAGGAGCTACAACATCGTCGTCACTTTTAAATGACAATTATTTATTTGACAAATTTGTGAGTTTTTTGCGCGAAGAAAGGAGAAAGCAAGGAAAGCAGAAAAACACTCAAGTGTGCTCTTACCCTTTCTGGAGAAAACTTTGAGGATCAGCTGACTCCCTCACACATGCGCGAAGCAGATAGGTTCGATAATCGATAACCGATAACAGACTAGTACCCGATACCCGTAACGACTACTTGTGCGGCCGTTGAGTTTAAAATACATTTAAAAAAAAAAAAGCAGGTGCACGTCAAATTATTTTTAAATTCTGCCTCCACTATGGCTCCTGAGCGTACCCCACCGAGACAACTGGATGTACAATCTGCCAAAAGGAAAGCTCTGGAGCAGCCCCCTAACCCCTTCCTGTAGCAGCAGCAATGTAAGCAAACCAAATTTTTCAATGGAGGAAATTATTAGGGCTATGAAAACCCGCAATAGACTCATCACTTGATGAAAAATGAAAAATGTCGCCTCCAAAGATGACATCAAAGGCGTGAATGAAAAGCTGAGCCAAGTAACTGATCAAATGGAAGACATCAAAGCTGAGAACCAAATGCTGAAGCAGGAGCTGGTGAAAATAAAAGAGGAACAGCAAAAAGATCAAGCCAACATCCAAAGGCTGTTAAGTCTGTCAAAACAAAATAATGTTATTTTCAGAAACATGCCGAAAAATAGGGATCCCCGTGAATCCGTGCGCGAGCTATGCACAACTAAGCTGAAAATTAACACTCCAGCTATTCGAAGTGTAAGAACCCGCCCGCTGGAAGACAGCTGATTGCCGAAATGGAATCTGCAGAAGCAGCAAACCAGATATTTAAAAATGCAAGAAACCTAGTGGGCACAAACATTTACGTTGAAAAGGATCTATGTGAGCAACGACAACAAAACAAAGCAGCCCTTTTTCAATTGAAGATAAAGCTAAAACGTATGAAAGCGGACGAGAAAATCCTCATTAAAAATGACTCGATGAAAATTGGAAATGACTGGTTCTTTTTCAATATAAATAAGGAGCTGATGTGCAACAAGGAGAAAGGATTCCCCATTTTGAAGGCAAAATTCCCCGGCTTGAACGAAGAAACTATCAACTATGAGTCACTTCAAGCATCGAGGCCAAAAAACTTGTAAAAACCGTCAACTGTATAAAAAATAGTTTTAAGATCTTATCATACAATATCGCTGGACTCCGCAGTAAACTGATAAACAAAAAATTTTTTGATTTCATAAATTCGTTCGATGTTGTCCTACTTTTTGAAACCTTTGTTGATCAAAACTTTTCCGATTACGAAAATTACTTTGCTGATTTTAACATCCATTGGACTCCAGCTCGACGTTCGGCAAATAGAGGCCGTGCTAGTGGTGGCCGCCTTTATGGCATAAAGAAAATCACTGCCAACGTATACCGTATGAACTACACTAATATAGGATCCTCAACAGTATTAAGATGCGAAATAGCCAACGATGCCTTTCACATTATACCGGTCTATCTTAATTGCAACAATTGGAATGCAGATTTCGAAGAACTTTATGACCTCTGCATGGAAATCGGAAATGAAAACATCCTAGTCACGGGAGACTTTAACGCGCGAATCGGAACTCTGCAAGGATTCTCAGAAGGTGTTGATACGGCTAAGGGTTATGCGTGCACACCCAGAAATTCAAAAGACAAGACTGTTAATAATAGAGGCATAAAAATGGTTGAAATGTGCGAGACTCTGGATCTTCTAACGCTTAATGGTAGAACAAAGGGCGATGCTGAAGGACATCTTACCTTTCTTAGACACCAGTCCAGCTCAGTAATCGACTATTGCATGGTGCGTGGCAAATGGCATGATATTGTGACTGACGTAGCAGTGAAAGGCGAAATATTTTCTGACCATATGCCAATAGAAGTATGTATTGAGTCGAGAGGTGAGCTGTTCTCGCACGGGAAAAAAAGTCATCTTCTACCTAAGCTTAAATGGCGCGAAAGATTGGCGGGTGCATATGCCTCTAAGCTAAACAGTTTACTCTCCTCTGTAGATCAAGCAGAGCCAGACATCGACCAAATTACTCGAAGCATTTCTAAAGCTGCCGCCTGCATGCAAAGGTCACCCCCTACATCATTTTCGCAGCCCTGGTTTGATGCTGATTGCAATGCTGCCCGTAAACTTTCGTTTGATTTACTTCAGCTAGCTAGGATGGAAAACACACCAGACACTAGGACCAACTATCATCAAGCAAATAACGCATTTAAGAACCTATGCCAAATCAAGCAGCAGCACTACTATCAGCAATTGGAATTTGAAATAGCCAGGGTCAACAACAGCAAAGAGTTTTGGGCACTTGCACGAAAGCTAAACGGGAGTACTTCGAAAAATCCAATACAAGCAGATGCTTCTAGTCTCGCTGAACACTTCAAAATGACATTATTTGTCAGTAACCCTCCAGCCCAATTTGAATATGCGCTCCCGTTCACTACAGTGGAAGTCCTTGATGCGTGCATTTCAAATTCGGAAGTGTGTCTGGCCATTAAGACGGCCAAATGTAACAAAGCCCCAGGACTTGACCGAATCCCTGTCGAATTCTTTAAGAATGCCTCCCCAATCTGCATCGACATGATGACTCAGGCTTATAATCGGATCCTGCGAACAGCCAGCTCTCCAAATAGCTTTAGGGAAAGCATAATTTTCCCAATCTACAAGAAAGGAGACCCTACATCAGCTTCCAACTACAGAGGTATATCCTGCATAAATGCAGCCATGAAGTTGTTTGCCTCAATTTTGCTAAGACGACTTACGGACTGGGTAGCTGAACATAATATCCTTAGCGAGTTTCAATTCGGATTTCGACGAGGATATTCAACAGTCGATAGCGTATTTGTGCTTACTGCGATTGCAAAATCCTACCTCTCTGCAAAACGAAAGCTGTATATCTGTTTTATAGATTTCAAGGCAGCCTTCGATACCGTCAACCGTAGAAGTTTACTGCTAAAGCTAAGCCTCCTGGGAGTATCTACGCGCTTCATAAATATGGTTTCAAGCCTGTACGAAGAAAACACTTTTGCTGTTTGGGATGGACGAGAGCTTTCACACAAGTTTCCAAATAACACCGGAGTAAAGCAAGGATGCCTCCTAAGTCCACTTCTGTTTTCCCTATATGTCGACGACGTTACCACCTATCTTCCGGGAGGCGTTAACATAAATGGCTCCACTACCAAGGCATTAATGTACGCAGATGATATGGCGCTACTTGCAGAGTCCCCCGAGATGTTGCAAGCCATGATTGATAAGCTCTCTGAATATTGCATACAATGGAGTCTACAGATAAATGTGGATAAGACGAAAGTCTTAATTGTGAGGGATGGGAGAGGGCGTAGTGCAAGGGTCGACAGATGGGTCTTAAATGGCGAGGAGCTGGAAACGGTAAAAAGTTTTAAATATCTTGGCGTGACCATCACTGGAAATTTTAGCTTCAAATCTCACGTACAGGAAAAACTGCAAGACTCTAAAAAAGCAATAAATAGCACGTGGAAAAACTTTTTTGGAAAAAGACACATTTTGCCGAGCACTAAATTTAGAATGTTTGAAGCTACTGCTAGATCAGTAATGTGCTATGCATCTCAAATCTGGGGACACTGCCGATATGAGGAGGTGGAGCGTTTGCAGAGATTATTTATTAAACGCATATTTAAACTACCCCGCACCACACCGAACTATGCACTCCACCTAGAAACTGGCCTGCCCTCCTTATTCTTGTACTGTTTGCAAAACCACTTCACATACATTCGGAAAGTCATGGATATGCCAAACTGTAGATTGGTCAAAATAGTCACTGCTATGATGCTGTCAGAAAAGTCTCAAGTTTTTGACAATTGGCTGTCCTTATTTGAGGATCATGATATACCCATTGACCTTCATTGCATCGGATCATGGGAAAGATCTCACCAATTGTTGTTGGAGAAAGTTGTAATCAGAGAAAGAGACTTATTTCTAAGCCAAGCCAGGCAAAGTGAGGTACGAAACACCTACAAAAAACTGGAGCTTAATCTGAACATATTGAACTATTTTCATGACCGGTATGACACTCACGCCATCTCTCTGATCTTTAGGGCTCGCTGTGAGATGCTTAGACTCAACTACAGGCCACACTGGAGCACTGATAACACAGATTGTAGTCTCTGTAATCTGCACGCAACGGAAGACGTCATGCATCTGCTTGGGGTATGCCCAATTTTAACTGAAATAAGAAGTGCCCATCTGGGAAGCCGTTTCCTATCGGAAGCAGACGTAATAAATTGGCTAAACGGCAAGAACTGGACAGCGCTATCCTCCTTTTTACAACAGGCGCTAAAATACAGAACCGCAATTATAAATGAATATCTGTAACTTTTCCAAAATCGAATTATGTATCTTTCCCTTTATTTTGTCTTGGTCAATGCAAAAATCGAATACTGTGTTCTTTGTTTAAAAGTATTGTATGATTTTTTTTTTTAACTTAAACAATGTAAAAAAACCTCAAATGTTATGGCTGACGGTTAAAAACCAAGCCAAAATTTATATAAATAAATACCTACTACTACTACTACTACTCATATTCCGAAATTGCTTCGCACTCTTTTTCGATATCTCCCTTTTGTTCTGATGTATTCAATGTCTTCTGATCAGCCCATTTCAAATTTTTATGCACGTTTTTTTTAGTCGGTATAAGTATACGCTCAAACTTTCTTCCTCCAATTTTTCTGTGCTCGCTATATATTTTCGATCTGATTACACAGCTTCGTCAGCTGTGCTCGGCATGAAGATCTATATGCGGGATCCATTTTCTTTTAAATCCCTCGCTAATTTTTTTTATTTGTTAATTTTGTGTTAACAATCGCTATTTGAGTAACTATTCTTCAACACACCCGTTAGGCATTTACATTAAATACCGACAGTCGCTACTTTCCCGGGTTTCGGCACCATGTGAAAAATAATGTCTTTAAATTAAACCTCGGAACGGAACGTCTGTATGCTGCGTGTTGGTTTTTATTACTGACTAGTTATTCTCTATGATCTAACAATTGTGTAAGGTTATTGTGTGTGTAATGTATGGTTAATTGTGTGAACGCTTATGCTAATAACATCGGTATGCTAATGATTACAGGTTTATGGCAAATAAGAAACATATGTTAGAAGACGTTATAATTCAAAATGTAATTTAATTTTCTACAGTATGTGCATATTCTCGCCGGTGCCGGGCTTACAACAAACATTAAATGGCTAACAAAGTCTTAAGGGGAATTCGAGGGGAATTCCAGGAGCAGTTGGTGCTAGTGACGCGGTCATAATTATTTAGTACTTAATAATATTAAGCTATTTGTTGTCAACAATTCAAACCTTCCGCCAACAAAACTATATTGATAACTCGTTCACCAGCAGACTACCACTTTTTTTTTGATTGATGATTTTTGTTAGATGATAGGTGTATGCTGGTGAACACGCCCACTGTGTTATTTATTACTTATGGCCGATTTTCAGAATGACCGAAATTAAATTTTTATGTCAAACTTCACATGAATAGAAATCCTTTTGAACTGTTTTGAAATCTGAATCATATTGCACAGCAATCGTCTTTGAATTGAAGAATTGTGCCGAAATAAATATTTATGTCATCTGGAATCCAGCTTTTGAAAATAAACCAAGAACAATGCTCTAGGCAATGTGACCACATTACATGCATGCATATGGTCAATCTGGCCACACTGTCCCAAAACATAAGAATTGTCACTTTTGGTATTTTTGTTTTGGTTTAAAAATAATGCTGGGTTTATGCTGCTCCACAGAGTGTCACAACGCAATGTGAAAATAACAGATTTGGTTAGGTCCCCTCAATATTTAACTTAACTAACAAAATGTGTCCTCTAAGATATCACGGCTTAGTCTGTTGCGGTTATTCGTCAAAATAATTTTTAAGGACGAAAAGGCTCGTTCTATGGTAACCTTTCAAATATATAAATACATAAAAAATTAATAGAATGAAATTGTTGTTAATTAGAAATGAGGTGGAGAACGACAAGGCAAAAGATGCTTAATCTGTACAGTTCAGGATCGGCATGCTTCCTCTCTTACCAAAATTCTAGATGCAGGTTTGCAATTTTAGAGTAGAGTAGTATGAACAATCTTCTTATCTCTAGAGGACAATTAAAGTTTATTGGTTAACTAGAAAATCAGCATATCTTCATCTATGAAGAAGTTCTTTTCCAACGATGAAGCCGAATCAATTGAGCTGAGTTCCAAAACAGAAAAGACAGAGCATAGTTTATCCCGTAGATGTTTTAAACAATAAACAGCATCTTGTCTTGTTGTCTAAAACTTTAACTCCAATTTTATGCATCTGGTCTTTAGCTTCATTTTCTCTAATTACACAAGTTTTCAAAATAAAGGGCAACTTTTGCAACAGAGAGTTGAAGAATCGTTCCTAGTGTATTTTTGGCCGCTGAACTGAAAAAAATTGTCTGTTATCTCCCAGCATGACATGTTTATGAGATATTTGCATAAGCGTTGGTTGAGCAAGTCTGCATTTGTAGATCCTGTGGCCACATTAAGTAACCTATTCAAACCAAATGTTTTTTAAAGAAAGCAACATTGAATAACGTTACAGAAAATCCAAATACAAAGTTAGGTTTTCGTTCATAAGATACCATTATTTCGATATAAAACGAAAAAGTTTTTGCCTGATTAAAAATAAATGTAAAATATTGCTTGTTCAGCGCAGCAGCTGATTATAAGTAGCCTCAAAACTCTTGTTTGTGCCCTCGCTAATTATCTATGCTCTCTAACTGGATAGGCCCATTTCCAGAACAAATAAATGCGCACGAAAATAAATTTTTATGTTGAACTCCATATAAAAAAACAAGTGAGAAAGTCGGTCAAGCCCGACTATAACATTCTCTGTACCACTCTCTCTCTCTATTTCTCTCTAAGATTGTGCGGCTTTGGTTGTAAAAAGGTGGATGGTGGGTGATTCACTTATTTGCTCATAACTCGAGAACCGCTCATCCGATCTTTATCATTTCTTCGACAAATTGATACATTTTGCTAATGACTAACTAACTCTGAAAGGTACGAGTCATCTATCTACAAAACTGTGGGAGATATGACGTTTTTTCAAAATTGCGGGGGCGTGGCAAAAATTGAAAATAAACTTGATCTGCCTGCAAGTACAGGGTTGCCCATATTCGACGGACCCATGTTTTTTTTTAAAAAATCAAAGAAAAAAAAAAAAAATTTGGCGGTTGGCAATCTTAATCATTTAATTTGTTCCAAGTAGATTTGTTTACATCAATTTTTGAATATGATATCTCTCAAATGTCCGCCTCTGGCGTTGATGGCGTATTGTGTCCTTTTTGCAGCATTTTCCATCGATTTCGCCAACATTTCGGCCGGAATAGCGGCTATTTCTTCACGAATGTTGTCCTTGAGCTCTTCTACGGTCCTTGGCTTGTTAACGTAAACCTTTGACTTCGAATATCTCCACAAGAAGAAGTCAGGCGGCGTCAAATCGGGCGAACGCGGTGGCCAGTCCAAATCACCACTTTTCGACATCAAACGGCCCGGAAACAATTTCTTCAGAAAATCGATTGTTATGCGACTTGTGTGCTTTCGACGAATAATTGGCATCACAAAATTGGTCATCATGTCGCGATAACGCTCCTGGTTGATGGTAACAGCATGGCCATTTTCATTTTAGAAGAAAAACGGCCCAATGACCGTTTTCGCACTAACGCCGCACCAAACTGTGACTTTTTCGTCATGAAGAGGCACTTCTTGAATCTCCTCAGGATTTTCAGTGGCGTAAATACGGCAATTTTGCTTATTTACGGTCCCATTCAATGTGAAATGGGCTTAATTTTTAATTTTTTAAAAGCACGTAGAGTTTTCACAATTGACTTGTTCTGTTGAATGTAAATTTCAACTATTTCAGAGCGCTCGCGTGGCGTGTATTGTTCCATGGTAAAAATCTGCTTGGACTGACGCTTCAAACGCGGTATGTCATTAAGCGATCTGACATCTCTGTCAAAAGTTATGGCGTTGCCAGATGGGTCCGTCGAATATGGACAACCCTGTATAAGAAGCATTTGTCCCATACATGTCAAACCTCTATCTCTTACCATCTCTGAGATCTGTTTGTTCATACGGACGGACAGACAGACGGACGGACAGACGGACATGGCTATATCGACTCGGCTGTTGATGCTGATCAAGAATATATATACTCTATAGGGTCGGAAATGATTCCTTCTCCATGTTACATACTTTTGCACAAACTTAATATATTCTATGTACCTTCGGTACAGAGTATAAAAACAGCTTCAAACAGCTGATTAGCCATTTATTTAGTGGCATTTATTTTGCTGATTTCTAGAAGAGAAACTAAATAATCACAGCGTTGCCACACCGTTAGCTTGTGTGGATTGCAAGCACAGCCGATTTGCTAAACTAAATTGAAAATAAATAACTTGCAGCACATTTTTTCGGACGACATCGAACAATTTAAAAGCAAATTCGGCGCGCACCAAAATAGTCTAACAAATAATAAATATATTAGACCATAAAATAGCACACTCTTTTATTAGTTTTTATATTTTTTAATAATAGTGCCTCAAGACTCGATCAGGAAGTTGCGCAAACTTGAGGTAGTATATCATGTAACTTTGAAAGCTGATTCTTATTTTAAAATTGTTTATGTAGTTAATATGTTTAAACTGTAATTTGATAAACACATTTTGAATTCAAGCGGCTGACAAATCAGTGCGACCTTACAACAATTTGAACGCCGTTTTGGGTATTTTTTTAGCGTATTTTAAGACATTGTGGTCATACTATAGCTTACAATCCTCGTAACATAAATAAGTGGCAATTTCGTGACATAAATTTTTATTTGTTCTGGAAATGGGCCTTAAGGGCAGTTTTCTCATGTTCCTGTTTTTGCTCAAATCGAAATCCACATGTGCGTCAAAATAGCGACGGATTTAGCGACGATTTGGAACGATGGAATGCGATCATTTGAATTGGGCGAAAATGGTCTGTCTAAATCGTCGCTAACTACATAGCACGATTTTCAGCTCGCGTAGCCCTATAGGCGGTATGCAGGATTAATCTTCAATTAATTCCGCATCTTTTGCACCCACACTCATTAAAATCATGTGGAGGGTTTTTCCATTAAATGCATATTTGTGTTAGGGCAAATATTTAGCCGCTCTGGCAAGGCCACCCATTCAAATTTGTAGCGAGTGGTCCAGTGTCACCACTTTTACTGATCCTGTTAAGTTTGGGTCATCTGTGTATGTGTGCACATGTAAGGCGCAATTCATTTCTGAAAATTTCTTCAAAGCGAGCGGACGCCATCATCCATCATGAGCTTCAATTTTAACAACATTAATAATTCGGTAAGTGTATTAAAAGCATTTTTTTATAACAAGTACTACTCTTTTAATTTTACATATTAATTTATTTTTTCTTTTATGCATTTTTTTACAGAAACTCGTAGTGCGCCAAACCCTGACTTTTGTGAGTGGCCAAAAAGCCAGCAACGTAAGAAACGGCCCAAATGTTGGTCCGCATTTTAAAGCGTAGTATACACTTCCACCAAAGAACTGCCAAAACAAAAATAAACGAGAGCGTAAGTTAAAGTCGGATCTAACAATTCGACTTATATACCCGTAATGAAAAAACATGTTTAACAGTGTTCCTGCGTTTCTTAGTGTGATCATCCGAAAAGTATGCAACATTTTTTTAGGGTGGGAGGGTTTTGTAGCAGGGGGCTTGGTTCACTTTTTTGCTCATAACTTGAGAACCGTTCATCCGATCTTTATCATTTTTCGCCAAAACGATTCATTTTGCTAATTACTAATAAATAAAATTAGGGGGGAAAAAATTAAAAAATTTTTATATTAAAAAAATTTTATTTATATAATTTTTTTGAAAAAAATGTATTATATTTACTAATTTGGAATCTGTAAATGCAATTTTGTTAAGAATTGCATAATCTATTGATTTATTTAACCTGTGGGGGTAATTTATGCATTTGGGGTGTTAAATAAATAAAGTTGAAAAATCGCCTCCACACATTTTCGTTCATATAATATCTCCGCTCACAGAGTTGGGGCCAACATACACCGTATATCAGCTTAAGGACACATATTCAAGTATGTTTACTGAAAAGCTGTTCAATATCTATCCATACGTTTTTGAGATATTCGCTTATCAGTGAACCAACCTCAAATTTTTCCCATACAATTTGGCGCAAAAAAATCATGTTGTCATAAGATTCGTAATTGCTCCAATATAAGAGTTGGGGCCAACCTGCACGGTATATTAGGTTAAAGGACGCATATTCAAGGGTGTATCCTGTTAAGCTGATCAATATCTATCCATACGTTTATGAGTAATTTGCTTTTTAATTGACTCACTTTGGCTTGGACTCAGAACTGATAAGGGCAGTGCGCTGGTTCCGCCCCGGAACTAGCCAGGGGAACTAGTGGCCAAAATGCATACAAGGCATCGGTGCTATCTTTAATTAATTATTCGGCTGACTAAGCGAGTAGGGGCCGACATGCACGGTATCACCAGAGATAAATAGGACATTTATCCATATTCCTGCTAAGTTTTATCAAAATCTATCCATACGATTTCGGGCAATTAATATTTTTACATATTAACTACATATACCGATATATCTTGCCTGTGTAGCAGTATGACCATATCAATCGACGCTATTATTTTTGAGTTGGGGCAGACATGCACGGTATATCCCCAACTATTACTTAGACTATAACTAGCATTCCTGCAAAGTATTATCTAAATCTATCCATACGATTAAGAGATTTTTATATTTTTACATACTAACTACATTAATTTAAAAGGAATATAGTTTTCCCTACATTATTATTCAGCCCTGGGTCATTTTCTCGACTATGTGGCAGCCTTGCAATTCTCCGTTATTCCGAAAACGCACACAAAAAAAGAAAAGACAGAAAAGCAATGCAGGCAATATGAGCCAAAAAATAAAAATTAAAAAATCGGTAAGTAATTCAACACTTACGGTCGATTCCACATCTCCTACATATAGTTATCTCTCACATAAACTCACAAATAACAGAGAGCTTTTTGTTAGAAGAGAATTCGGCCCGTGATCATATAAACATAGTAGCATATGTAATTTAAAATAAAAAAATTTTTTTTTTCTGGTCGGTTGTTCTCAATTTTTTTATTGGGGCAAGAGGAGAAAATGAAGAGGAGCAGGAGCAGCAGCCCTTAGCGGTGGCTCCAAATAGACGTCGAAACAGGCGCCGCGGAGGTGGAGCTGCTGCTGCTAGAGCTGGATCTGGTGCTGATGGAGCAGTTTCTGGTGCTGTTGGAGCTGTTGCTGGTGGTGGAGCTGTTGGTGCTCCTGCTGGTAGTGGATCTGGTGCTGGTGAAGCTGTTGCTGGTGGGTCTGGTGCTGTTACTGGTAGAGGAGCTGTTGCTGGTGGAGGAGCTGTTGCTGTTGGTCGTGGAGCTGCTAGAGCTGGAGCTGCAGCTAGAGCTGGAGCTAGAGCAGCAGCTAGAGCTATTGCAGCCAGAGGGAGCAGATCTGGTGGAACTGGCGTTGGTGGTGCTGTTGGTGGTGCTGGTGGTGGTGCTGAAGGTGGTGCTGATGGAGCTGCTGCTGGTGAAGCTGCCGCTGGTGCTGGTGGAGGAGAAAATCGATAAACAAACACCTAAAAAATAAAATAAATAAATAAATTTTTGCAACCATTTTGGAAAAAGATGTTGGAAAATTGTTGCTAAATATTTATTGCAATTAGTTCGCTATAATAAAAGTTACACATAAAGTAATTCAATTCGCATTCGGATTCTCTCTGAAGTCGGACGTGTTTTTTTTTAAGCTGTGTTTGAAAATTTTTTTTGCCGGTGTCAAGTGTAGATAATTGTCTCTGTTTTTTTGTCCTGTGTTTATAATAAAAGTTAACAAACTTAATAACTTACTAAACGCAAAAACAAAACAACAAAATTTTTACATTACTGTTGCTGTGCATTTTAATTTGTTTCTTTCGTTTTGTTTCTTTTTAATTTGTCTTAGCTTGTGTGCATTCGGTCGTGTGCTCTTGTTGTTGTTGGTGTAACTCTCTCCCGCTCCCATACATTCCCTCTCGCGTTCGCGGATCGCTCTGTGTTGTCTGAATTACGGTTACTTTGCTCTGTGTATTTTTATTCTTTTTCTGTTTGAAATAGCTGTAGCTGTTCAATTGTTTGCCCCCAGTAGTGAATTTGGTCCGTATACAGTTGATTATTTAGTGTCGAATTAATTTGTCCGATTTATAAAATGAGTTATCCGGTCTGTTTCAATAAAAAGTGCAAGACTCCGTCTGACGTTGATAGCTTTATTGGGTGCTGGCTCTGTGACAATATTATTCATGTTAAATGTGCTGGTTACAATGCCAGGGTAAAAGACTTTGTCGAGCTATTCAACGGGCTGTCGTGGACTTGTGGGGCTTGCCGAGAAGTCGAGATGGAAATGAAAGTGTTCATGAGGCAGACTAGAGTTGGTTTTAAGAGCGTTTATTCCAAACTTGTCAAACTTACTGACGAGTTTGTGACTTTGGATTCTCAATTCTCCAGTTTAAAACTGATGAAAGAGTCTCCGAAGCGCAAAAAAACTATTAATTCGGGTGCGCCTCAGAAGCAAAATGCTCTTTCTGTTCCCGCCCAAGCCCAGAGCCCATCGACTCCTAATGTCCAGCGTCTGATATCATTTAATACTCCGGCTCCAGCTCGGAAGATAATTGGTACTGGAGATTTTACCACTACAGACAGTGGCATCTCTGATACCGGTCATGTGATATCAGATGTTGGGTCCGAAACGTCCGTCCAGGGGGTCCCGATCCTCCCTGCTGTGGATATACCTAAAGAGAGTGCTGTGGTGGCTGCTCCCCCTATTTCGGTATCTATTACTGATGTAACTGGGGAATCAAGGGCTCTAAAGCCTCTCACAGGTATTCCTCCGAAGAAGCATATCTTTGTTTCTCGACTTGCCCCTGATCTCACATCTGATGATGTTAAAGCCTACATTCAGGCCAAAATTCAAGCCGCAGATGTTTTGGTAGATAAGTTCAAATTTTCATATGAAAGGGATGTTGCCTCTTTTAAAGTTAGCGTCCCAGATAAAATCTTTAATACTATTTGTTCAGAGCATTTCTGGCCGGAACATTTAATTGTTAAAGAATATGTTCCCAAAAAGAAAACTCGCTCTCCTATTTATTTGCCTTCTATATCTTCTAACCCTTCAGGTTCCTCTACTTCTACTGTGGTGTCAAAAAACTAATGTCCTCCCTTCTGCTTGCTTATCAAAATGTCCGTGGTCTTAATTCTAAATTAGCAAAACTGTTTGTTGACAGTATATCTTTCGATTTTCATGTTCTAGTTTTTACTGAGACGTGGTTAAAATCGGACATCTCAGATTCCACAATTTTTCCTGCTAAATACACCACTTATAGACGCGATCGCTCTTCTCGCGTTGGAGGAGGGGTTTTAATTGCTGTAGATTCCGGCCTCTCGTCGGAGTTGACAGATACTTTGATTCCCCTTGACATCGAGTTTATAAGTGTTAAAATAACTTTGTCTACTTTTTTCCGTTTTTATTACTTGCTCCTATATTCCTCCACGCTCTGATGCCACAGTTTACTCATCTCACCTTTCTGCTATCGAGTCGGTCTTCCTATTACTGGCAAACAGTGACCTTTTGGTTGTTCTTGGAGATTTCAACTTGCCGGAAGTAATGTGGTCCACGAATGATGAATCAAATGCACTTTTTCCATCGAAATCCCATGATTTTATCGATGGACTTTATGAGTTGTCGTTGTCACAAGTCAATCCTATTCGGAACTCGACAAACAGAGCTCTTGATTTAATCTTTCTGTTGGATCCTCCCGGCAATGTTGCATCTAGAATCGACCCATTGGTGTTTCCTGAGGACCCCTTTCATCCTACAGTTGAACTTACTATCGATTTGCCTTCTTGTGTGTGCTCTGCTTCTGGAAATTCGACGGCTAAAACACGCTGTTTTCAAAAAGCAGATTTTATGAAACTCAGTGATTTAATTTTTGAAACCGATTGGTCTCAATTGTACAATTGTACAGATATTGATGTCGCCATAAAACTTTTTTATGAAACCTTGTATTCGCTTTTTGATGTTTGTGTTCCACTTGAGCTCCCTCGCTGTTCAGATAGGCAGCCTTTGTTCACAAGAGAACTAAATAATTTAAACAAAGATCCATCGAAAAATCATCTGTTTTTTTATGTTGATGTTCGTTCTAGATTCATGCTTATGCACAATGTTATAACGACTATCTTAACCGTTGCAGGCTCCTCGAAACTCATTTCGTGTACTAAACGAAAATCTTCTCCGTGCGTTATGTAAAAACAAGAAGTCACCGATTTCAAAGGCCATAAGATTCCGAAAAATCTATTTGCGGAGTTTTTTACGTCAACCTACTCGTCCACAAGCTTTTCTGCTAATCAACAATACCCTTATCGGCTTGTATTTTTAGCCCTGTGATAACTGAAAGCTCTCTCCTTTGTGATCTTAACTCTGTAAAACCTGTCTATGCACCGGGACCCGACGGAGTACCTGGTTGTGTACTTAGGTTTTGCGCTGATGCACTTTGTAAGCCTATTTATAAATTATTCGAATTGTCTTTGGAATCATCCACTTTCCCTATGTTATGGAAGGAATCTTTTATCATTCCTCTCCATAAAAAAGGTAATAAGTCTGATGTTGAGAATTATAGAGGTATTTCAAAGTTGTCTGCAATTCCGAAAGCTTTTGAGAGAATTATGACATCTCAATTGCAGCATTTATGCAGTTCCATTATTTCACCCTATCAACACGGCTTTGTAAAGCGTCGATCCACTACAACTAACTTATTAGAGCTTACATCATTAGTGATCAAAGGATTCTTATGTAATATGCAAACTGACGTGATTTATACTGATTTTAGTAAGGCTTTTGACTCTGTCAATCACTCCTTGCTGCTTCACAAACTTAGTTTAATTGGTTTTCCAACTAACCTTCTTATTTGGATCTCTGATTATTTAAGTTCTAGAACACAAAAAGTTCTTTTCTGTAATTCGTATTCCCAACCAATCCAGGTTACCTCTGGTGTACCCCAAAGTAGTCACTTGGGTCCATTGCTTTTTACACTCTTCATAAATGATCTCCCGTCAGTCTTGACTCACTCTCGTGTGCTTATGTACGCCGATGATGTGAAACTATGTTTAACATATAATGATTTGGTTTCCCGCTTTAATTTGCAAGCTGACTTGGATGCATTTCAGTCTTGGTGTAAAGATAATCTATTAAACCTTAACAGTTCCAAGTGTAAGGTTATGACATTTTACAGAAGCTCACCACAATTCTTTTCTTATATGATTAATAATGTCCCACTAGAGTGTTTGAATGATACAGTCAATGAGGTAAATGATCTTGGTGTAATCCTTGATCACCGACTTAAATTTGACTCTCATATAACGGCTACTGTTTGTAAGGCCAGGAGTACTCTTGGGTTTATTAAGCGCTGGTCGAAAGAATTTGATGATCCGTATACAACGAAAATTTTGTACATTTCTCTTGTCCGTCCTATACTCGAGTACGGATCCTGTGTGTGGTCTCCGCAATATTCGACCCATCAAGATAGAATTGAATCTGTGCAAAAGCAGTTTTTGTTGTTTGCTCTTCGTGGCTTAAACTGGAATCCTGAGGTCCGTTTACCATCATACTCTAGTAGGCTACTTTTGATTAACGTTCCCTCCTCATTAACCGTAGAGTTATGCTTGGTGTAATATTTATACATAGATTAATTAATGGTGAAATCGACTCATCTGAGTTGGTTGGCCAAATTAACCTCAACGTTCCTATTAGACCGACTCGCAATTTTATACCCCTATCACTAAATCGTTGTACCACTAACTATGCTTTGTATGAACCGTTTCGTGTTCTCTGTGCTGATTACAATAAACTCTACCGTGTAATCAACTCGGAAGCTTCTCTTCCTGCTTTAAAAACAACTATTTTAACCTATTTAACCCGTAGTTGATATTACTTTATGTTTTTCCTCCGCGATTACGTGTCACATGTTAGGGTCTCCGCCTCTCGGTCGGTTCGGTTACTATTTTGTCTAGGGTTCGCGCGTAACAAGCCGTGGCTTGGTGTCGCATGGGCCACTTGAACGTACTGCGCATTGTACGTCAACGTCCATATGAAAAATTCTTGTGACCAATCAACCGTCTTCTTACAAGTGTCCAAAGGCGTCGTTGCTTCAGACATTCATGTCATATTCATCCTTTGCAGCATCACGGCATCACAAACAAGCTGATTGTATTTAATTTTACTTTGATTTTATTAAATTTCTTGCCATCCGCTCAACCAAAACAAATCACAGCTGTTTCCTTAACTCTTAACGCAATTACTCAACTGTGTGCCAGTATAAACACCTAATCTATCTTATTCTAGTTATTGCGTTGATGACGATATCGATAGCAAACTCAGTGTAGTGTAAATGTAGCATAAGAATATTTGATTAAAATCACGATTTGTTTCCATAAAATTTTTGAATTTATCCCCCCCCAAATAATTGTAAATTTGCCCCAATTGTGCATTTCTTTGAGACCACAGACCCGGTTTTTGTTATCCCCCCTGTACTTTAGAAAATTCGCTCTCCCTGAAGCTAGATTGCGCAGCAGTTTGTGTACTGGACTGTGCGTGGAAAAGTGAAAAAATGTATTACTTAACATACCAAGCAGAGCTCCAAAAAATTGTTTAGAGCTTTAAGGCCTATTTCCAGAAGAAATAAAAATTTATGTCACAAAATTGCCACTTTTTTATGTTGTGTGGATTGTAATTTATAGTGAGACCAAAATGCCCCTAAAAAATACCATAAAAAGACCAAATTGTAGGGTCCCACTGCTTCGTCAGCTGTTTTGAGTTTGTTTACAAAAAGTGTTTATCAAATTTAAGTTCAAATCATTTAAAAATCAACATTAAAAGCATGGACGAGTTTCATCAGAACTCATACAAAAAATATATTTTCTAGATTTTAGAAATTCGCCATAAAATAATTTTTTTTTCTTAATTGTAGAAAAATTACTTGTTTATAGACATTTTTTTCTTAAATTTAGAAAGCATAACCCGAAAATAAGATTTTCTAGAAATTAATTTCTTAAATTTAGAAACTTATTTTATTTTTCTTAAATTTAGGATAATTTTTCTAGATATTTTCCTAAAATCTTTCTTAAATTTAGGGCAGATTTGCCCTTGAATTAAGAAAACAAATGCATAGCACGATTTCTTAAAATAGGGCGAAAGCCATTAAAGTGAGTAAAACGCCCTTATTTTAAGAAAAACGGGTTTCTTAAATTTAGAAAAATTGGTTTAGAAATTCACCCTAAAATTTAGAAAGATTAATCTAGAAATTCGCCCTGAAATTTAGAAAAATATAAAAAAGAGAGAAGTGAGAACAAGAGAGGAGACAAAAAAAAAACGAACGCTTCTTCCTCATTGTTTTTGTAGTTTGACGAAGCCGTCTATGTGATGGCATTTGCTTACACACACTAATGTCCATTCGCAATGCCTGAAGATAGTAGATATATTTCACTGATGTAGTATTGAGCAAGTTTTTGTTTTGTCTTGACATGCGTTACACCATGTAGAAATCAATTAAAGGATTTTATAAAATAAAAACACCTCAAATAAAAAAAAAACATTAAAAAAAGAACCATTTAATGAGAAAAAAGAATGTTCCTACGGGGATTGGATCCCAGTCCATGACATTTTCTAATGTCTTATCCACTCGACCACGACTTTTGCTTCTTATTGAGTGGCAAATGTGAGTATTTAAGCTCCAAATACGCCACACAAATTCTTAGGTATGATTTTTACTCAAGGTTTTGCAAAAAAAAATATTAAAAAACAAACATTAAAAAAAATATATATAAAATTAGAAGAAAAAGTATGCTGCTACTGGGACTTGATTCCAGGCCTCCACGTTTGCTAAGCGAATGTCATGTCAACTTGACCAACTGTGTACATTATTAACTATGGTTATGTCGCTACGTTTTGCTCAAGGCTAATAGTCGAGTGGGCTAAGGCGTCGTCCGAGTGTTCAGTATTTGAGAGAGGTCCCGAGTTCAAGTCCCAGTAAAGTAAGTAGAAAAAATTGTTAATGCGCTTATTTCTAAATTAATTATATATATATATAGCTTAGAAAAAAGTGGGTTGGTGTGAGGAGGTGGTGGTGGTGGTGGTGATGGGGGGAGGATGGTACAAAGCCAAAAAACCGAAGGGTTTGGGGCGGGGTGGATTTAAAAACACAACCACACACGGGTTGGTTGTGGTCGGTTCTACCCAACCTCCCCCTAAAACTTTTTTTAAGTCTTTACTGTCAGCTGCTTCCACCTCATGCCAACGCTGCCATAACCGCTTGGGAATTTTAAATCGACCTAACAGCAAAAATTGTCTAAGTTTTTTAGAAAAATTGCCCTGAAATCTAGAACACAATTTTCTATTTTTTAGAAAAGCATTTTCTTAAAAATAAGGCGAGTCGCCTTTGACCCCTTTTTTAGGGCGAATTTCTAAATTTTAGGGCGATTTGGACTGTTTTTTTTTTTTGAGTGTATCCAATATTTTCTGAGTGTAGGTAACTATAGATGAAAAGCATTGACACAAGAAATATAACGGCACGGCGCGAAAAAGTGGCATGTGCCTTTAATAACATACAAGGTAAGTCACAATATTATTTATGCTCGTTGATACTACAGGCCTTTCACCAATCATACTTTGGGAGTCTGTGATGCATCTTACGAGATTCACAGATATTGATGTTGGGGCGTACGGTTTTTGGGGGTTATATATGCTTTTCTATAATACTTTTTTTTTATTTTCTGGCAACCTAGAGTGCCCGGCCGACAGTATGGTTAACGGAGTACACTCAAAAATATATTTTCTAGATTTTAGAAATTCGCCATAAAATATATTTTTTTTCTTAATTGTAGAAAAATTACTTGTTTATAGACATTTTTTCTTAAATTTAGAAAGCATAACCCGAAAATAAGATTTTCTAGAAATTAATTTCTTAAATTTAGAAACTTATTTTATTTTTCTTAAATTTAGGATAATTTTTCTAGATATTTTCCTAAAATCTTTCTTAAATTTAGGCAGATTTGCCCTTGAATTAAGAAAACAAATGCATTGCACGATTTCTTAAAATAGGGCGAAAGCCATTAAAGTGAGTAAAACGCCCTTATTTTAAGAAAAACGGGTTTCTTAAATTTAGAAAAATTG
Organism: Lordiphosa stackelbergi; assembly: GCA_018904235.1. NCBI lineage: Eukaryota > Metazoa > Arthropoda > Insecta > Diptera > Drosophilidae > Lordiphosa > Lordiphosa stackelbergi. The sequence goes on from JAEIFU010000162.1 coordinate 208,341, forward strand.
GTTTAGAAATTCACCCTAAAATTTAGAAAGATTAATCTAGAAATTCGCCCTGAAATTTAGAAAATATAAAAAGAGAGAAGTAAGAACAAGAGAGGAGACAAAAAAAACGAACGCTTCTTCCTCATTGTTTTTGTAGTTTGACGAAGCCGTCTATGTGATGGCATTTGCTTACACACACTAATGTCCATTCGCAATGCCTGAAGATAGTAGATATATTTCACTGATGTAGTATTGAGCAAGTTTTTGTTTTGTCTTGACATGCGTTACACCATGTAGAAATCAATTAAAGGATGTAAAATAAAAACACCTCAAATAAAAAAAAAAACATTAAAAAAGAACCATTTAATGAGAAAAAGAATGTTCCTACGGGGATTAGATCCCAGTCCATGACATTTTCTAATGTCTTATCCACTGACCACGACTTTTGCTTCTTATTGAGTGGCAAATGTGAGTATTTAAGCTCCTAATGCGGCACACAAATTTATAGGTACGATTTTAGCGCAAGGTATTGCTAAACAAAATTAAAAAAAAAATTTAAAACGAAAATAAAAAAAAAACATAAAAATAAGAAGAAAAAGTTTGCCCTACTGGGACTTGATTCCAGGCCTCCACGTTTGCTAAGCGAATGTCATGTCAACTTGACGTACTGTGGGTACATTATTAACTATGGTTATGTCACTACGTTTTGCTCAAGGCTAATAGTCAGGTGGGCTAACACGTCGTCCGAGTGTTCAGTATTTGAGAGAGGTCCCGAGTTCAAGTCCCAGTAAAGTTAGTAGAAAAAAATTATTAATGCGCTTATTTCTAAATTAATTATATATATATAGCTTAGAAAAGTGGGTTGGTGAGGAGGTGGTGGTGGTGATGGGGGAGCAATGGTACAAAGCCAAAAACCGAAGGGTTTGGGGCGGGGTGGATTTAAAAACACAACCACACACACGGGTTGGTTGTGGTCGGTTCTACCCAACCTCCCCTAAAACTTTTTGATGTGAAACATCTTTAATTTCGGTACGGACGATTTTAGTGGGAGTAAAATTTGAATTGAGCGTCACGTGACGCTGACGCCAACCATATTATGTTGCTGTGTTTGCTTTGTGCAGTGGCTCGGCACACACACACAAGACGGTTGGTAGAGTGATGGCAGGGGAAGATTGGTGCTGGGGGCGGAGAGAGATGCAGAGTTAAGAGAGTAAGAAGAGTAAGAAGAGTTTAAAGATCACACACCCACACCCAACATTTCATTTACAGTTCTTTGCCTATGGCTCAGCCAAAAAAAAATCAAAACAGAGAAAACTACCACAACAACAACGAGAGAACAATAGAGAGCGTACTCCCACAACTTTTGCTGTAAACGCGAGAGGGAGAGTGAGTGAGTGAGTGCTGAGGCAGATGGGGAAGTGAAGAGGTTGGATAGATACTAAAAAGGGGCAACTGGGTGGGTTCTGGGAAAGATCTGGGTAGGATCTGGTGGTATTTGTGGCTGGGATCTGGCTAGAATTTGGCTGGGATATGGGTGGGATCTGGTTGGACTCTGAGTGGAATCTGGATGGGATCTGGGTGGGACCTGGGTGGGATCTGGGCCGTATCTAGGTGGTATCTGGGCGGGATCAGGGCGGGATCTGGGTGGGATCTGAAAGGATCTGAAAGGGATCTGGAAGGGATCTGGTTGAGATGGGATCTGGATGGGATCTGGGTAGGATCTGGGTCTGATCTGGATGGGATTTGGAAGGGATCTGGTTGGGATGGGATCTGGTTGGGATCTGGAAGGGATCTGGGTAATATTTGAAAGAGATCTGGGTGGGATCTGGTTACGATCTGGTTGGGATCTGGGTGGATTCTGGATGGGATCTGGGTGGGATTTGGAAGGATCTGGGCGAGATCTGGGCGGGATCTGCATGGGATCTGGGTGGTATCTGGGTGGGATCTGGAAGGGATGCATGGGATCTGAGTTATCTGTGGGATCTGGGTAGGATCTGGATCTGGGTGGGATCTGGTATATACGTGAGATCAGCGTAGAATCTGAGTGGGATCTAGTCGGGATGTAAATGGATAAAGCTTGGTTAGATCTGGGTGGGATCTGGATTTTCTGGATTTCTACTGCCCGTTAATTTTTCTTCTTTCGAAAGAGTGCCTTTGGTGATTTATATACCATTGAGAGATGTGATTTGAAAATAAGCTCATATCCTAAGCATCACGTTTCACATCAAGACTCGTGAGTGCTATCTACACTCACACCTTTTTTTTTTTTC